>JASDQU010222560.1:0-17770 GCA_032191745.1 Picea mariana
TCCATTCTTTCCACATGTGAAGCATTTTATTACTCCACCTCTGCCTCTTCCTCTTCCTCTAGTACGAGGAAAAGTGTTGTTATCAACATACTATCCTCTCTTTTCAGTATAATGCCCTCTCTGTGAGCTTCCACCTCTCTCAGTTTGAGGTTGAGGTTTCTTCCACTCTTCCTTAGGTTTCTGACTCCTATCTTGGACAACTATTTTTCCCCTGGGCTGACTTTTGCCTCGGCCTCTTTGGCTTTGTTTTCGGCTCAGCTTCTTTTCAGCCTTCAGAGCCATCTGGTAAGCATCTTCTATAGTCTGAATGATCATCATGATCATCTCATCCTAAAGGTCATATCTCAGACCATTCATATATCTGGCAACCTTTTCATCATCACTTTCACGATAACCTGCTCTAATGTTTAGCTTGTAGAAATCTTCAGTGTACTCCTTTACTGACATCAGCTTCTGTCTCAAATTTTTCATTCTTCGAAACAGAGTGATCTGATAATCTTTGGGAATGAATTTTTCCTTCATCTTCGTGATCATTCTATCCCAGCTCTTGATTTTTTGCTTGCCTTTGTAGCGTCTGTGAGCTTGTAGTTCATCCCACCACAATCCTGCATGTCCTTTCAATCTTGTGATAGCATGTTTAACCTTCTTGTCTTCCTCGACATCTTCATAGTCAAAATATGTGTCTAGAGCTCTAATCCAGTCTAGAAGTTCTTCAACATTGAGTTTTCCTTCATATACTGGAATGTCCATTTTTTCTCTAGCACTCATTCTTGCAACAACCCTAATCAGGCATTCATTTGTTGCATCCTCTGCTGCGACTTCTTCTCCTTCATGTCCAACTTCATCTTCACTTTCAGATTCACTAACATCTCCAACACCGTCTGTGTGCCTCTATTTTATTTCCATGTCCATGAGTCTGGCGTGTATGTTATGCATCTCTCTTTCCATGGCTGGATTTGGCACCTACCTACCCCTTTCTCCTGGCATTTCCCTCTCCTCTGGCGGATCGAGTGTTGGCTTGTCTCTTCTTCTTGGCGGCATGGTGAATCTTTCTTTTCCCTTCTACAGAAAGAAAAGAAATATTTCTGTGCTCTGATACCGCTTGATACAGACCCCCAACCCTCTATCGCCCTCGGGTCAAGGTCCGCTATAGGATCATTTGATTTCCCCTTAATCCAAAATGGCTCTTTCAATTCCCTGCTGAAATCTTCGTTTATCGATCCATAGGTCCTTTCAAAATCTCCCTTGTGCGAACAACAGTAGGTGCGAGCTCCACTTCTCTGTGCGACCACAACAATATGACCAAGGCCTAACCTAGAAGGCGCTTGTCACAAGTCGCCACTCGTGAGTTTGTCAGTCGAAACTCCCGACTCTTCCTTCCTAATCTTGTGATACCCGAAATGTCGATATGGGTATGTCTCCTTCCCTTATCAGCACCCTCTGCACATGACCACTGGCTAGGCTTAACACTAGCACCTCTCGCTACTCACCACTTCGCGAGTTTCAACGTCAAGCTCCCATGCTCTTATCTCACGAATTCCCGAGATGCGAGAAGTCAACGAAGTGTTGACTCCTTTTTCTAAGCGACGCGTGTCCACCTATCTATCACACGGGCCCACATTGTGGTTCTACTACGTGTCCCTCGTGCCCAGCTTCGGCACTTCGTGACCTCGCTTCCCAAAGCGCTACCTCCTTTATATCCTGACACCCGAAGTGCCGAGACCCCGAACTCCTCGTTACTCCTTATTGCAACTCACGACTTCAGGATTTTCGAGACAAAAGTCTCGACTTCTTATCCTCCAATATGCCGAAATGATGAATTCTGACACGTTTCCTAGTGCTGGACCACAACGAAACTTCTCTCCTTTTTGGAATTTTAGACTTCGCGATTTTTTGAATCCTGATGCTAAACCTTCGGTTCTTCAACCCACGAAACCCCGAAATGAGATTACGTGAATGATTCAATGGCCCCTGTTGGCTTAGATCCTATGAATCTTTTTCTTCTGAGCTTTACACTTTAGAAAACACTTGTCATAACTCTCCTTGCTCTTGTGCAAGATCTGATGGCTCTCGAGACTTTGCGAATTCTCCATGGAGAATTCTGACCGTCCAATGCCTCCTTGACAACTCCTGTGAAATTAAAAAGGTATTCCTTCACGGAACTTGTCCACTTGCAAAAAAACTTTGCTACGTCTCCTTTCAACACTTCAAGGCACTAACTCTTATGAGATTTTACCACAAACTCGAGTCTTCAAAAAGACTCCTGCATGCAATCCTTGCGGCAACCCTTCAAATACTTCCAAGTATTTGAATTCTTAGACTCTGCGCACTCTCTTTGCGACAACAGTTCTTGAACAACTCCCTCAGGTTGCAAGCTCTGAGAATCTACTTGGCCAACGCACACTTTGCACGGATCCTGTGCTTAACTTGCACTTCTGCGAGAATGAGAACAAGGTTATCCCTCCTGAGCTTTCAGAGACGAACTCTGATTTTTGTCAACGCACACCTTGCGGACAATTCCGCTGCACTCCTTGCAGGAAAACTCTTGGTCAGACAGAGAAACAATTTAAACTCATTCCTTACTCTCCCTCTCTTCATATTTCTGACATTCTAAAAGAAATCATACATATATAGCATAAACATCAAATGCATGACAGAAAGAGTAAAACAACACCAAGCATAACATTCAACATGCAAACAAAGAGAACGTCACAAGACCATAAGTCTGAATCAAAGCTTCATGTATTAATTCAGGACTTCTGTATATGGGTGTTTTCAAATACAACTCTCTGCTCTCTCCTATGCTCTCTCCGATTGACAATGTTACAATGATACAATATGAGGGTGTCTATAGTCGGTTTTCCCTCCACTCCTAAAACTGTCTAATCTAGAATTTAATTCTACCTACTTACGTTTACTAGCATAAATGCCTCTTAATCCTTCAGACGAGAGCAGGACGCTCAAGGTCTGATTACAATCACAATTACTCCCTTTCTTAAATACTTCATTTATGTTTGGCGTATCCCACTTCAAAACGATTTAAACACTTTTGAACATGTGCCAAAATGCGTTGGCGTTTGTCCCCCGCTCGCTTGTTGTTGGCGATGCTCCTGCATCACACCATTCGAGTAAGTGTTTCAGTTATGCATTTTTACAGTTTCAACCCATTTCATTTATTCAATAGAAGATATTGTTCACTGGATATCTGTGTTATTTTTCATATCTATGTGTTTATTGTATTTAGTCTGTTAATCAGTTCGTTTCTCTCCTAAATCCGAATCACATATGACTTACCTTGCCAATGACTAAGTCTAAATGTCGCCTATATTTATATTATTCATTTAGGATATTAGTAATATATCCTCAATTAATGGCTAATGAGTTAGTTAAGATTACCTAGCCTAGTCATCATGCATTCTTTTAGGATCTAGAGAAAATCTCTCTATGATGTGGAATCACCCATTGTACTATAAATATTTACCATTGGTGTGAATACATTAGAGTTGGCTAGAGATCCTTTTCTGTCATCATGTCGTTCATGTCTATATTTTATCAGACACTCATTGGCATTCATGGTGAGTTGTCTCACATTGGTTAATGACATACATTAATGGTCGGTAATCCAACAAAGTCTCTCTATGTTTGACTTAAACAAAATTTATTCACAAAGATAGATTTGTGCCAATATATGAGTTATGGTGAAGATCAATTGGTCTATTATCCTAATAGAAGTTTTCAATTTTCTGCAGTGTGTGAATAAAAAGGGGAATGATATGAAAGGAAGTCAAAGAAAATTGATTATTTCAAAAAGAGGAGGTTTTTTGTTTTTTTGGCATGTCTTTTGTTGAGTGATCATATATCTTCCTCATTACAGATCTTGAGGAACAATTGTTTTTTTACTTACCATCTCCTTGCTTCATTGTTCCGACCGCAACTACATTTCCTTTGATTTCATAGTTTTGGCACCATGGTCTGATTTGTTCCCAGCAGGAGATTTGTCTCTGTGGTAGGATCAACCACCAACATCATCCTACAATTTTTGGTTTTAGTTTGCATCCTGCATTCCATGATTAAGTTCAAAATTTTAAAAGAACTTCCAAAATTTGTAGGTTTTCGATCAGAGCTATTAAGAGATCTCTATTATTTTGGTACCAGAATTGTATAGTGGGTACTGTAAAACATGTAGATGCAATTTTTTCATTTTTCATGGTTTGAATGAGTTTGGATGGAAGAAGCATTAAAGTTATCAACATTCAAGTGGTCCAGAAACTTGTTTCAATCTTAAACACAATTTTTCTTAGTCCTCAAGGTTCAAAACATTCACACCATACTTCTTCATAAGTAGTGTTCAAAATTTTGGATATGGTCATTTTTACAGTGTTCTCCAAAGTTCCATTCTTCCTGCACATAGTTCATATGAAAGTCAGAGGTGTAAGCATTAATGAATGAGAAAATTTTAGGTAAGAATTTGTTTTTAGAATCTTTCTTGTTTGTTAAGGATAGAGGAAATTCACTAATGAACACAACTGCTCTAAGCTTGACTTTTTTCCTATCTTATGATTTCCTTATGTTTATATCTATGAATACCTTCTTACCTTGATATCCACATCCTATTTTTTTTTATCAAACTTTAATTACTAATCTTGCTCACCAATTGCATGCCCCATGACCGTATTCCTACCTATTATCCCTTACCATATTATTATTATTATCCATTATCATTATGATTTAGTCTTTAACTCTGTTTCGATGATTTTTTTTGGCCATGACTTTCATACTCATTTCAATGAACTCTAACTAATGTTTCATGAGTATTCAGTGAATACACCATTCGACCATGATCTTTCCATTGATATCATGGATGTAATCACCATGCACAACACTCATTTCAAATCACTGTAAGGATTCCAAATGAGTTCTAAACTACTAAATGTTATACCCATTACATTTCCAAGTCAAATCTTCCTAGTGATAATTCTGTGTGTGGAAAGAATAGGGTATAGTATCTATGCTCATTTCTTGTGTATCAACATGTTCGTCGACATACATGAATCAAGGTCAATTGAATCTATGGAGGGAACTATTGAGTACAATTCTTGTAAAACAATGTTTAGGGACATAGGGAGACATTCCTTCTTTTCAAAATTCCAAGGGTTCAATGACCAAGTTGCACTAAAGTTTTAAAAGGAATTTGATGATAAAATTTATTGCAATGGAAATATAATGATGAATGTGTCCAATAATATGGTGGCTCATGCAAGTATTTTACCCTGTAGTGGAGAAAAATGGTTAAAAAGAAAGACAGTGGATAGATAGATTTATGCCTGGTTTTTGAAGCGTAAGCACCAAGACACTGACTGGTCTAAGGGAGTTCCCAAGTCTTGGCTCATGGAAAGATGGGTAAACTCTCTAGTCATTCTGCATAAGTACTTGACATGTGAGGAAAGGTATGTGGTCACTTTACTGTATCATATCATAATTTTACTACATTTTGAGTGGGACAAGAAGTTGAATTTCCCATACTACTTGTGGAAGATCCTTCATAAAATTTCCCAACAAGTTAAATGTAACCATAAAAACCTTCTCAGAATCCTTCGTCACCATGGTTTAATTAAGATTTTGATCATGGAAGAATTGTATAACATGAATGATAATTGGTATGATTTCTTAAGTAGGAATGAGTTTGTTGAACCAGTTGATGACAATGCTAAGGACCGAGGTGAACAAGATAAAAATTATGGTAATGATGAAGACGTCAGCTCCCATGGAGCTGAGGGTTTGATCTCTCACAAAAATAAACAACCAAAACAAAGAGTTGTAAGAAAAATTTAGCAATTGATCCCTCAACAATAACACTTGTGGGTCATAGGGTCACACGAAGTATGGAAAAATAGAGAAGGGAAAGGTTTCTTAAGACATCATTCCCTGGTCGCCAACAGAATTTGACAAATACAAATGACATTGACCTAGAATTTGAGGAGTAGAATACAAGGGATAATGTAGATATCTCTTGAGTTCCCAAGAAGTAGAGGACCAAAAACTCATATACTCTGAGTCATTTACCATTTAAGTCAGATGACAAGGAATGTGCTACACCAGTTGAGTCTGAGTCATTCACAATTGAACCTCAATTTGATGATCTGGTTCAAGAAGCATCTAATACACAAGTGACATCTTCCAATTCTGTTGATAATCCAACACTCGTTAAATTGAGAAAAAAGCATAACGAAAATAAGAATTTGAAGCAATAATTATAACAATTCATGATTATGGATAGATACATCAAAAGAGAAAATTGAGAGTCAGAGCCAAAAGCTCCAAGCTGAGAATGAGAATCTAATCTTAGAGAATAAGTAATTGTATACAAAGCTCATTGCTTCTAATCATACTAGTAGAAGGAGGAACAGAGTAGGAGGTAATCTCAACATTTTGATTGATGCTATTGGGCTTTCCTAGAAACCCATGAACTCACTACATTTCATTTCTGGTACCGATAGTGCATTTTCGGTACCTAATTCCATTTGTTGGCCTACCTTTGTGATTCCAGTTTTAGATTGGCCACATGGGTTTTGAACAGGACCATTCTAAGATCATTTGGTGTTCATCAAATTGTGCCCAAGTTTGTTCCAAAATGTGTAATCCTTCGGTCAAACACATGGTCAAATCTCTTGTGTGCAGGACTGTAACAATGAGATCGATGAAGGAACTATTTGTATGCACTCTGTGTCATACAAAATAGTGTGTAGACCATTCTAGTTCCTATGAATAATCAAAGTTCAATCTGGTGGTTAAAATTATCATATCAAATGTTTAAATTCATAATTTTGTTCATGAGAAATCAGGGGTCGTGATATAAACAATGTATTCATTGTATTTTTGGGTAGAATGTGCCTCCTATATAGGTAACTAATGTTGTAATGAATAGGGGAACCTGAGACTTATTTTTATGTTGATTTAATACAGAGTCATTGTGTTAATGCTTGGACCTTTGTTGTAATATTATTGGAACTTTGTTAATGCCAAATTCATTTTCTTAAATGGTGTGTCCTTTTTAACTGTGTGATATTATGTTATAGTTAGCTTGTTGTCCATTTGGGAGGGCCCACCAACCTAGATCAAGTATCCATTATCTACAATACCTAAGCAATATTTGTATGTGTATTGGTGTTCCATATTTTTGAATACTATGTCATTGTTTAGCATCCAAGTTTGTATTGCGATTCTATTCCCAATTGCACAAGTTGTTATATAAGTTTGCATCATGATTTTATTCCTCTATCCACAAAGAAATTTTTTTCTCATACAAGTAGCACTGCGACATTATTCCTTCATATATAAGGACATTTTGTTTCAATATTTTAAGTGTTTGTCAAATTACTTGCATTTATCTCTTGTAATAATTTACTCAATAAATCATTTGTCAACCAATAGTTGAAGTAATGTTTTGGTTTATAGAGCTCGAGCCTAGATGAGTCACATAGTGTAAGTAGATTATTTCAATACTATTTTTATTTTATATTTCATTAGTATAATTACACTTGCATTATTGTTTGATTCAATTACATTAACTAAAATTATTTGTACATTCAATATATTCCTATTTCTGAATACAAGAACACTTAATTTATTAAGTGATAGGAGTGTTCCATAAGCCTTTCAAAGGGTTTTAGACCAAGAAACTATTGATTTCTCTTTTTTGAGTGTGTTTTTTTCATAAGCATTTCAGTTTTCTTTGCATAGAGATAGTCTAAACACTCATTGATTGATATTAAAAGACAAGATATGATCCCAATCATATTTATGTGTGGATAATTAATCCGAGGATAGTATGTAGAGCCATTAAAATTGTTTCCACACTTGGAATCAGCCCTGTGAACATAAGTGATATTGTCTCAGAATTACTTCTTGAACTAGCTTGCATATGCTTTGGTGTTTAATCAAATTGCAAAGTGTCTCTTTTGCTTTATGAGTTATTGATTCTGGTAGTTTATACTTTATTGCTTTACCTGCATAAACTATGTTTACAACTCACAAGTTCACATCCTAGATTGACAAGTAAACGTAATAAAGTTTTATTAAGTGAAAAATAAATCGACTAACGCCCCTATCACCTAGAAGCTAATGGTACAATTGAAGAATTAAATAAAATTTTAGAGCATGCCCTAAGTTTGTAATGTGCATTGTGATGTCTAGGATTAGCGTATTCCAACAATACTATGGGCCAATAGAAAAACCTATAATAGGTTGACTAAGCATACTCCCTTTATTTTTGTCTATGGAAAGGAGGTCGTCATCCCCCCATAGTTTATTATTCTGATTTTGCACATTGTCGTAGCCACCTAGATGTTCGATAAACAATCACTTCAGCAGTGGGTAGATTCTCTCATGGAGTTGGAAGATGATCATCATATGTTGGGATTCATCAAAGTGATTGAGAAGCAGAGACAAAAATCATGGCATGAATGAAACATCTGACACAAAACTTTGCAGCCAAGTTCTATGGTATTTATCTACAATAGAAAATTTCTCAAACACCCTGACAAGTGGTGCATGCACTACATGGTGTCATTTCACCTAGTATACATCAGTGAGGCTGTTGGATTACTGAGAGGAAGGGGGTGAATCAATAATAGACAAATTTAATCCATTTTCACCATAAAATGCAAGTGCTATATCAATGTATAATTATCATCCAATAGTTGCAGAGTAAATAAACAAGGAGAAAATGAGTAATCACATACATACACAATACACCAATTTTTTACGTGGTAACCCAAAGCAAGAGAAAACCACATAATTCTTTTTCTTATATGTATTTAAGAATTACATTCATTGGAAGCACCAACTTCCTTTGGTTTTGTAACACACCCCGCCACCCAGAGGCCAGGGTACACTAACTTCAATCCCACCCTTGGACTTCTTTCTCTTACTGATACCTTTTTAAATTAATAAGGATGCATAAAAGAAAATATATAACGACATGCACATCAATAACCAACAAGTATGCATATTCTAAATATTCAATTAAACGATAAATAAATACATTACGGAATACATTCATATACAGATAAATAATACCATAACAGATAACACTTATATTTATAAAAGAAGACACCAACTGACTACAGACAAAGGACGTTCTACCCAACCATAGACACTATTTATCCAAATCTCAACAACAATGTCACCCCTGAGCCAAGGCTATGAATCCACAAGGACGGTTCCATAGTGTTACATGGCTTCTCGAACCAGTCATCACTCAAGCTCTCACAGGCTTTCCCAACACTCACAACAATCCAACTACCCAAATCTCTTCTACCCAGCTTGCACCACCCAAGAGAATGGACCTCCACCCTTCTCTGCCATGCAGTCCCTCAGACAATCCTTCTCCTTCCAAGGCTCTAGCGCAATTGGTCCAGAATATCCATGCAAGAACTCTCAGGACTTGTAGTTATGAACAAAGATGGATATAGGCCAATGCATATCAGACGTGTAGGCCTCAAATCATGGTTGGATTACACCAATGACCTCTACAACCAATGATACTATGGTTGTTCTTCAACAATTCGTTTCCTTCCCCCAAGCCAATACACATATGAGGAAGATGAACGGGTGATGGAAATGAATGGAGTGAGATCTCCATCCAAGGTGTGAAACAATGAACAATCACTGAATGAATGCATGAGGGAAAGAATGGAATGAAAGAAGAAGTGAATGAGTGAATGATCCCAACCCCCCAATCAGACCAGGGACATGTTTAAGTATTTTTGTGGGGAATCAAGAACCTCCTGGCCTCCCCCAAGAATCTCACGTAACTGATCCACTCCCTTAGAAAAAAGGGTAATTAAAATATGAATAAAACATTTATCCCCTTAAGCCCCCTCTCTTGTGGAATCATAACCCCCTATAACTCCAGTCCTTGTCCGTCTAGCAACCAACGATGTATTTATTATTAATAATGATCAAAAGAATACATTTCTTGGGCACACTGGCCTTTTAATAATTTTTTTGTCAGTCTAGCCTCTCAGGATTGTAAAAATACATTATTTAAAATGTGGGTTCAAAACCTGGGGTGTTACATCCCCTCCCCCTTATTTTGGCACTTTCCTTAGTGCATATATAAAATATAGATCAAAATCTCAAAATTTATTCAAAAATTTGTGGGTGGTCTGCCCGCATGGCATATTCATGTTCCCAGGTAGCATCTTCAGGACCGTAGTAGGTCCACTAAACTTTTACCAGCTCTATAATTTGATTCTGGAGCATTTTGACCTTTCTGTCCAATACCTGCACTGACTGAACCTGAAAGTCTCCCTCTGTCTCTACCTGAATCAGATGCTAATCAATAACATGGTTAGGATCATGTACATATTTCTTTAGTAAAGATACATGAAATACATTATGCACATTCATGGAAGTAGGCAATTCAAGCATGTATGCAACTGGCCCTATTCTATCCAATATTTCAACTAGACAACAAAATCTGCCTACCAACTTTGTACAACTATCCAATTTCAAGGAGCTTTTCTTGGGCTTCACTTTCAAAAGTGCATGCTCCACTACTTTAAATTCTCTAGATGTATTATTCTTATCTGCATAAACTTTCTATCCATCCTAAGATACCTTCAAATTCTGCTTGATCTTAACCATCTGGTCTTCCATATCCTTGAGCAACTCTGGCCCAAGTACCACTCTATTTGCTAGGTTGTCCCAGCTCACTGGAGTATTGCATTTCCTACCATACAAGGATTCAAATGGGCTCATTCTCAATGAATCTTGATACCCATTATTATATGCAAACTCAATGAAGTGTAAGTAATCTTCCCACTTAGATGGTTTATCCATCACATGCATTCTCAACATATCTTCAATTACTCGGTTGACCCTCTCTATTTGTCCATCTGATTGTGGATGGTATGTTGTGCTAAAGTTTATATTTGTACCAAATCCTTTAAACAATCCCCTCCAGAAATTCGAGGTAAACTTTGTATCTTTGTCTGAGACAATTTTCCTAGGTATCCCATGCAACCTAACAATCTCCCTCATGTGAATTTCTGCAATATTAGCCAATGTGTGTGTTGTTTTTACAGAAAAAAAATGAGCATCCTTTGTTAATTTGTCAACTCCCACCATGATTGAATCATGTTGCCTTGTTGTCCTGGGTAATTTAGTTATGAAATCAATGGTTATCACTTCCCATTTGTTCTCTGGGATTGGTAATGGTTGCATAAAACCCGTTGGGTGCCTATGCTTAGCCTTCACCTTTTGACATTCCATACATCGAGCAATGTAATCAACAACATCCTTTTTCATTCCCATCCAAAATAATTGGCTTCTTACTGCTGTAATCATTTTCTGGTAACCGGGATGTCCAACATAAGGAACATCATGCATTTCCTTCAATACCAAATTCCTCAATTCTCTGAAACTAGGAACATAGATTCTATTCTTATGCATGAATAATCCATCTTCCTTTATCTCATACTCCTTTATTTTCTGTTGTACATCTCCTTGTTGTAAGATTTCCTTTACCTTTAGGTAATGTGGATCTGAATCAAGATCATCTAAAATTTTTCTCTTCAAGTCTGACTGGTGCATACTAACAATAGTAGCATGCATGAGATGCACTCTTCTACTAAGTGCATCGGCAAATTTATTCTCTTTTCCTTAGATATGCTTGATATCGAGGTCATATTCACTTAAGAATTCTAGCCATCTTGTTTGCTTGGAATTCAAGGTTGGTTGTTCAAAATGATACTTCATACCAATGTGGTTTTTCCTTAATTCAAATCTCTTCTCCATGAGATAATGCCTCCACATCCTCAAGGTGTTGACAATGGCAGTAAGATCCAAGTCATGTGTGGCATAGTTCCTCTCATGTTCCTTAAGCTTTCTAGAGTCATAACCAATGACATGTCCATTTTGTGTGAGGACTCCCCCAATTCCTTCCTTACATGCATTTGTACATACCAAAAAACTTTCATTTGGGTCAACAATATTTAATGCAGGTGCACTAGTAAGTAATTCCTTCAACAAATTAAAATTCACTTCACACTTAGGTGTCCATTTAAATTTAGTTCCCTTCTTTTGAAAAGAAGTGATGGGATGAGAAATATTAGAGAACCCTACTATTAATCTTTAATAGTAACCAACTAATCCCATAAAAGATCTGACTTTTGACACATTTCTAGGTGTTGGCCATCCTCTAATGGCTTCAATCTTCTCTGGATCTACTGCTATGCCCTACTCTAAAATAATGTGTCCCAAGTAATGGATCTGCTTTTGATAAAAATAACACTTACTCAGCTTGGCATATAATTGATCTTCTCTTAGCACTTGCAATACTAGTCTTAAGTGATGTTAATGCTCCTCTTCAGACTTAGAATAGATAAGTATGTCATCCAAGAACACTATGACAAACTTGTCCAAATAATTTATGAATATTCCATTCATTAAGAACATAAAGACAACTGGTGCATTGGTCAATCCAAATGGAACCACTACAGATTCATAATTCCCATACCTGGTCCTAAAGGTTGTCTTATGAATGTCTTCTTCCTTGATCCTTACCTGATGGTATCCTGACCTCAGTTTTATCCTCGAAAATATCTTTGCTCCTATTATTTGATCAAAGAGGTCATCAATACTAGGTAGAGGATACTTGTTCTTTATAGTATACGTATTTAGTTGTCGAAAGTCAATACACACCCTCAAGGTTCCATCCTTCTTTTTGACAAAACGTATTGGTGCTCCCCAAGGTAAAACACTTGGACATATGTACAATTTCTTCAAAAATTCCTCCGACTGCATTTGTAATTATTTTAACTCTGGTGTTCTCATTCTGTAAGGTGTTTTTGACACCGGGGCAGCTCCAGGAACTAAATTAATTTAGAAATCTATCTCCCTTCATGGTGGAAACCCTGGTATTTCTTGGAATACATCTTCAAATTCCTGTAGTACCGAAACATCTTCAAGGCTTGGCCCCTTTGTATTTTATGTCTCCTCCACATGGGCTGCATACAATTGTCATCCTTTCCTAAAACATATCTTCATTTGTAAGGATGAAATATACCTTATAGATATGGGTCATGGAACTCCTTTCACATTGTTCTATTTTCCATCTTCATCAAGACAGGTAAATGTCTTGCTATGACAATCTAGGACAACATGATGCTTTTCTATCCAATCCATTCCATTTAGAATATTATAAGACCCCAATGGTATGATATTTAGATCAACATTTGTATTCACACCATTAATACTTATGGAACATCCTCTGACCATATCATGGATTGTCCTTTTGGTTCCAGTGGCTAGCTGGACCAAACTTGATTTTCCAAGATTACGTTTCTCCAAATGTATTCTATCCACTATTTTAGTATCAATGTAACAACGAATTTCTCCTGAATCAATTAAAATAGAAACAGGCTAATTTATGATCTTACCTTCCACCTTGATCATATTGGACGGGTACTCTACTTGTCAATCATCTAAATCTTCATAGATTCTTCCCATGTCTTCGACTATTGTAGCCTCTTGGACATTGTGCTTAGTCTTCACTCTATCTTTTTTGTGTGGGAAATCCTTGTATAGATGATATTCCTTGCATACCCAGTGTTGAGGACAAGTTATGAATTGATCTTACTCAAGCATTTTCAGACTTTACTTGGATAAAGTAAAGTATAAAGGAATATCACCCTATGTTTATAGCCAACAAAAAATATATATCCTAACTCACAAGTATTAATTACAAGTGCTTAGGCTAGTCTTTTATCAACAAAAAGCTTGCTGGAAATTCAATTTTTATGTATTTTTCTGAAAATATTAGTTGTTGAAATAAATGTAAGAACATAAGTAAAGACACCAAGATCATAATCAATGTAGATGTGACATAAAGCAATCCCTTATTTCATTCCAATTCATGAAAGAATCATTGTCTTAACAAAATTTCACACATAAATCTTGGACCAAAGTCAAACTTAGAAATCCCCGATGGAACATACAAAAGGACCTCTCACAGAAAACCAAAACTGAACTCTAAAAGCTGGATCAACTTGCCACAGATTGTTGCCCACTCGACTCTTTGAAGAACAAGTGTTTGAATGATTTGATTCAGCCTTGAATGTTGTTGTCTACAATAAGACCCTTAGCACGATTTGTGCTTCTATCCCCTCTTATTCCTCCCCCCAATTCAGATTTTAACAATTTAGAATTGGTTAGAGTAGTTTAACTAACTTATTAGTTAAGCTAACATAAAGCCTTAACTAACTTTAGTTAAGGAAGGGGGGGGGGGGAGTATTAATCATAATATGGTCATAATTAAATAATAACTAATAGGTGGGACCACTTTGTGACTCCTTTAGTGAATAAAAATCATCACATCATAACATAATCCATTATCATCACATCATAACATAATCCATTTGTTAAGAAAACACATCCCTTATGTCTCCCTTCAAAACATATTTTTCTTTGACAATTTTAGCCCATAAAATTTGAAAATAATTCAAATTAATACTCATATATCCAAAATAAGACTTTCTATCCAAAATGAAACATGTTTTTCAAAATCCATGGAGACCACTGTCATAAAACAATAATAGACATAAAAATTAAAACCCATATTTTATAGTCTGTGAAGCAACCTTTCCTTGGTTGCTACTGTCACCTCCTGATTTTGCTGAAAATGCCTTGAGCTGGGCAGATCCTTTAGGATTTATCTTACTAATCACATGGGAACAATCATACCTCAGATGCATCCATGAAGACACAAATTTTCCAGAGTCATCAGAGGGTGAGGAAGGGGCAGTGCCATCTTTTCCTTTACCAGATGCATGGTGGGATTCAATCTTCAATCTCTTGCTGGCATGGGATAATTGCAGTGGAAAGTGGATAAGGGAATCTTGGGAAGCGGGGTTCAAAGGTGGGGGAGTAAGCAAAGTTAAGTTTGTCCAACCATGGTGTTGGGAGACTTCCGAGTGAACAATCTCCTGCCACCCATCATTTTCTGATACTTCGGGCTGTAAAGAGACATGAGGAGGCAAAGGTATACCAAGGGCTTGAGGGGCTTGGAAGGGAGGCCTTTCAGGCCTCGGTTGGACTATTCCCTGTCCAATCGAATTAAAGAACCCAGCATGAAACAATTGTCCAAGCTCTTTAGAATCAACATCAAAATGTATTGAGAACCTAGGCCTCCTTGGGCCTCGGTTCCAGTTACCTCTACCTCTATTTCCTCGGTCATGGCTTCCCCAACTGAAAAAAATCATACTGCATATGTTAACAATTAGAAAATATTATTTTAAATAACCATGAATGACAACTCCTCAAAAATATGAAATAGATTTGGCTCAAAATGTATCAAGCTCATGCAATCCAATCCATACAAATTGTTCTAATGTTAATAAATGAGTAGGGGGGTGGAAAAAATGTTCAGGAATACATGAGGGGTTTTTAATTTGCGAAAAAAATGATATAATGAAAGGGAAGAGATACGGTCACTTATCAATGATAAAAACAATCAACTATAAGCAACCAATAAACCTCACTGCAATCCACACAAAATTCTGCCATTTCTATCCACGATAACACATAAATTTTCTTAGCTGTGATCAATATCAGAACACGGGGTGAAAAATGAATATGGGATATGTGAGGGGTTTATAATTAATGAAAAATGAGATAACAAGGGAAAAAAAAACTTTTCATGTTCATGATATTAATCAAGAAATCCATAACATATTTGCAGTAAGGAAAATATGCATCAACAAACAATCAGATGCCTAAGTAATAATTCTTGTGCATCTGTTTAATTTTACTGTCCATTAATATCCAACACACTATTATCACAAAACATAAGTACTTCACACAATTTATAAGATATTTTGTTCACTTTATTCTTACATTCTGCATGTCATAACAGTCAACAACAACACTCAATCTGTAACCATTAACATCAACCATTCCATACATTCCCCAATCTACATTTGTATTTGAAAGTAGTGTTTTCCAAAAATAATAATGGAGTCTCTACAGAGCCAATCAATATCTGTATCGATACGTTCCCACACACATATATGCAATAGAAATATCAAAATAATCAACACCTCACATGCCACGCCTAAAAGAAAATTGTCTATACAACCAATAGTCATCATTTAGACACAGGTTATATAGAAACGAATTTCCGAAACCATGTAACCATGCCACTATAAAAAACAAATATCTTAGTGCTATTAAAAATTGGGCCAAACGTCCCACACAACTGTCATCAACAGTGATCCATCACAAAAGAAAAACGCACTTAGAATTAAGTAGTATCACTGGGCATATGAAAGAATCCATCCATATTATACGTGGTGCATGTCTGAGAGAATTCCATAGTGTCATAATTCCCATAACCACACAACAATATATATAACCATGATATAACTCAATACTTGTTAAGCCCTAATATTGGCTCATTACCCCTTAATTGGGGCATATTAGATTAGTAATTTTATTTTATTTATGTCGGCTTTAGGCCATTAGTTGTAATTATACCTCCTAGTCTCCTATATATACCAAGGAGACATTTTCATTTTGAATCATCTTGCACATGAACATTTAAGTGGGGTAAAAGGAGGTTGCCCCCTCGAAGAGGCTTATTATCTAAAATTCTCTCTTTTTCAAGGCGTTGAGTAATTTTTTTGAGGATTTTCTATGCTATATTGATATTTGGTTCTTAACATATGGTATCAGAGCTCAAGGTCTTGGGGTTTCACTGTTATATTTGAGACACCTTGGAATTTTCACTATACCTTTTTTTTTACAATGTTTAAGAAGGAACGACTTGGAGTATATTTATTAGATGGATCAAGGTATGTTGGGCTCAAAATTTATCTCCTGATGCCTTATATGTTCGGAGATACAACCTGTACAAGATAGGGTTCTGGAATCATCCTAAACTGAGTCATTGCGAAATTTTCTCTATAAAAACATTTCTGTAATGTTTCAGACCCTAAAATCTGGAGGATATTTACTGAAATTAGTAAGGTATCTGTGGTAAGATGTTCAGCTTCCGGGTCATCATAAATTTGTAGATACACCCTGTGTAAGATAGGGTGTCTGACTAGTCCTATTGACTAGTCTTAAGAAGGTGTTTAAGGTAAAAAAATCATAACTTATTTCTAGAGTATTCAAATTGTGTGGGACTGGCTACATTGGATTATGGATAGTCTATAGTATTTCTGGTGTGAGTTTCAGAATTTTATATCAATTAGATTGTGTGGGGCACACTATACAAGTGAGATCTCCTGGAAAGGCCAAAAATCGGCAAGTTGTGGAGAAGTTACCATAAATTCCACTTGGCACATCCAATTTTGATCAGACCTGTGGCATTGCAGAGAAGAAATATCAGAAAAATACATAAAGGAAAGTTTCATACCCAGAAGGGCCGAAACTTGGGAGATACAACAGAAGAAATATTGTCTAGCAAAACCACCTCAAAATCAAGGTTCAAAAGTGATACTTGGCCAACATGCCACCCAAAAAGGGAACTTCTACACTAAATAAACCTCTAGAAAATCCTACTTGGACTCTTGATGAAGGTGAAGAAATGCGTAGGGACATAAATGAACTACAAAATAAGATGGATTCAATGGAAGCTAAGTTGGATACTAAGATGGATTCAATGCAAGCTAAGTTGATGGATTCAATGGAAGCTAAGTTGGATACTAAGATGGATTCAATGGAAGCTAAGTTGGATACTAAGATAGATGGTTTAAAAGGTGAG
>JASDQU010222566.1:5184-17711 GCA_032191745.1 Picea mariana
TATATATATAAAATATGATAATAAAGTTTATTGGTATAATTAATTTCATTTTATTAAATTTAATTATCCTATGAAATTTGATTTTTTATATGTTAAATATAAATTTTATAAATAGAGATTGAAAATCTCAATTTAATCAAATTTATTAGTAAAATATTAAGATTTACTTTATCATTTAAATTATTTATTTAGATTATGTTACTCTTAAAAGAATTATAAATTATAAGTTCAAATCCAATATTATTGACTATTAAATCATCTTACATTAAAATAAAATAAATCCTTAAATTTTATATAATTTTAATGATGTATTTTATATAAATAATTGAATTAATTATAAATTCAAATCCAACAATATTGATAATTAAATCACCTTTCATTAAAATGTAATCAAATAAACTCTAAAATTTTAATTCAATTTTAATAGTATCTTTTACATAAATAATTTAATTTTTATTTTTAAAAATAAATCTTAATTTACAATTGAAATCAACTAAAAACATCTTTGTTAAAAAAAACCTTTACACTTTGCCATAATTTGTGATTTTCACCTCGTGTCATATACTTTTCATAATAAAAAACAAAACTTCCAAATTACAAAAATTTGTGATTTTCAACTCGTGTCATATACTTTTCATAATAAAAAACAAAACTTCCAAATTACAAAAATAGATAAAAACCATGATATGTATGATCTGTATATAACATTTCGATAAAAAGTAAGAAAGGAGAAAAATATAAATACTAAATAAATTATTAAACCACTTATAAATATAAAGTTTCCACCATCCATTGATTTATTATTAAACTATCGTATATTTATTAAATTTCCAATGGAAATTTCACTATTTTTTTTTAAATAACAGAAATCACTAGATTGATAGGGTTTTGGAAAAATATTTAGAACACACACAGGAAAAACCTATCACCTAAAGAAATGAGCTATTTAATCCACAATTGTGACGCCTAATATGAAGAATTATCTAGTGTGATGGGAAATAACCTAACTAGCCCAACGCCAAGGTTTGAAAGATGGGGTTTAGGTACCAGACTTGACCTATTGGTTATTTTTTTTCCGAGATATTTTTTAGAATGCAGCATGCAACCCTAGTGCATATTGAACCTGGCACCCTTCAGGCCATCTGGACAAATAAACGAGCAAGGGAGGGTTTTATTGGGAAGAGACTAGATCGGTTGTTGGTAAAAGAGCCCCTCAACATTTTGAAAAGGTAATAGACAGGGACTTTCCCTCCTGGAGACTCCAATCACTTTGCTATTGTTTTGAAATTGGATAGAACTCAGTCTCGACCACCATCATCCTTCAAATTCAACCCACAATGACTCTCTCGTGTTAGTTACATCCAATGATGACCAATGTGTGGAAATCCCTCTCTATCACATAACTGAACTCTTAATATAGATTCAAGTGCTCGGGGCAACTATCTTGTGGGATTCCTAAAGCAATCTCCTCTAATAAATAGCTTGGAACTGAGAACCCCATACTTGTCTTGAGCCATTTGACTGTAACCCAAGATGAACATGTTGAAACCCATCATGAAGCGCTCTGGTCATGCTCTGGCCGTTCTTCACTCTCCATCTTAGTTCCCCGGCTTGAATGTTTTGACTGGAAGAAATTCTCCATCCATTGGTGCATTATACATTCCAGCATAGTTACAACCTCCATGTTGACTAGCTGCCAATCTATCACAAACAGAAGCAAATAGATACTAAAATTCAACGTTAGCATGGTTTTATTTAAAAGCATACCAACTCAACTGATCTAAAGCAAGTATTGAGAAATGGTGTACCACATAGCATATTCTTTGGCTTCATTGGTTGGAGATTCGTAGACTCTTTGGTTTCATTCATTAGAGATCCAATGTCAAAAGTGCACCTCACATATCTATATCCAATCCTGGTTGTTGATGTCGATCGATCCAACACCAGTCACATAGGTACCGATCGACGAGCATTCCTGATGGCCAAGCGCATTCACTTCGGAGACAAATAACCACAAAACAGAGTTGTCCATTGAATTCAAATTCAAATTTGAAACCTGCGTGGTAATTCAAATTCAAATATGAAACCCGCTTTTTACCAAATTCAAATTGGTATGCATGGATGGATTCCATGGGCACATCTCATGGCAAGACAATTGGATGGTTAACTATAACATGCATTACCTTCGATGGTCATCACATTGGGTGTTGGGATTACTCATTTTTCGAGAGAGGGCAGAGGTGACACACAATAACGACAATTTGGGTCACAACGTTTGGATCCGTGGAGGTGTCGAATTAGTGTTGTTTTCGATGGGACAATCTACCTGTCGGAATCGGGAATAATACAGAATACTAGAAATCTCTGGGGGATAGTGCCACAACACGAACATGGGGTTGTCGGAAAGCTACCTGTCGAACCTATCGGAGTAAAGACACTCACGAGGGAAACTTTCTCCCGAGTTAGCCTACTCCTTTCCACACCACAACAATTAAAATTACAAGTATCTTGAAACTTATACACTTAGCAATATCTCCAACTTGTGAGATTGAGATTTGATAAATTATACTTGGAATCTAAACATGGTTTAGATTGATGAAATTGAGATTTGTTAAGTTATATGTAGAATTTAGATGTGTCTTGAATTGAATGTTTTGTCATAAAAACAATGCTTATATAGAGTGGGGAAAATAAAGTTTTTTCACATGGGACCATTTTAGTTATATTAATTAATTTAGTACATATATTTAAATTTTAACTAAAATAAATCCAATTTTTTTTAAGAGTTGAAAACATATATATTTTTTAATAATTTTATTTTTATTTTTTATATTAATATATTTTAATTCATCTATCTAAATTTCCAAAAAAACAACTAGTGTTTTTATACTTTTATATATAAATTAAAAGTTCCAAAAGCTTAGTTTAAGTATTCCATATAATACATAGAGTGTACATTAAAAAAATGAGTGAATAATGAGATAAATTCAATACTTTTAGTTTTATCTAATAAAACAATGTTTTGTTTTGTTTTTTTAAAAAATCAATATAATTAAATAAATTTTATTTTATTTAACTTATTTATTTGTTTTTTAAATAGATTAATTATGTTATAGTTTAAAAGTTTTTTTGTTTTGTTTTTAATCTGTGTAATTTAAATGTTTTAGAGGTTTTTCAGCACCGTGAATCCATTGATGTATTTAATATAATTTAAAAAACAAAAAAATGTGATTTCACCTAAATTTATATAATCTAATGCAAACAAAAAATACCAAAACTAGAACATTTAAACAATATCTTATTTTGTGTTTTTTGAAATTTTAAAAATTAAAATATTTCAAAAATAACAATAACAAAAATTAAAAAATTCCTATAATTTTTTTAAAATACATTCCACCCAAATTTGTTATGCATTTATTAAATGTATAATGCTCATAAAAGTACATTAAATTAAATTATTTGGCAAGAAGCACATAAATATTTGCCTCATACTATTCATCAAATAACTATGCAATACACATCATACATCATACATGCATTGATTATCATAATTTTCATTTAATGACAAATAAGTCTTCAATCAACCTGCATTAGTTATCATACTTTTCATTTAATGGCAAATAACTATTCATTATATGCAGAAAATTTTTCATGCAATGTGCAACGAACCGATTGAATTTAGGACAACGACTGTACAACCGATTGAATTTGGGACAGCGACGATTCAGGAGTGAATTAGCGTTTTGCCGATTGAATGTGGGACAACAATGACTCAGGAGTTTGGTAGTCGTTTTCCCAAGAGGAGTGACCTGAATAGAACGAGAGATCTTTTTGGTTGCGAAAATGGTACTTTGTGCGATGGTCCTTTCACTGTTGCGAATGTCAGCAGATTTCCATAATCCGGTAATGAATGGTTCCATACTCCCACCTGAAACCACACCAACCCCAGATCCGAAAACATTATTCACTTAGAAGATAGAGGAGGCAATTAATGATCCATCGGGTCATTTATGGGAGAAAATGATACCATTTTTCCCTCAAACCAAACCCAACCCAGTATGGAGCTTATGACTTCAACTTCACATCGATCGCGATATTCTATATCAATGGAAGTATGCTTATCAAAGGAAGTCGCAGAGTAATGGATGAGCCGGAAAATAATGAGAACATTGCTATATTCATTGCCTAGCGGCAAGTAGAATAAGTCATTTTACACGTAAAAAAATCCATCCCATTTCAGATATGTGATTATATTAAAAAAATCGTGTGTTTGTAGAATCTTCTTCCGTCAAACACGTCGTGGGGTTAATTGACCCAACCAATGAGAGTTCTATCGGCAACAAAATTTCGGACACAATTGACAAGTTTCCACAAACTTTTTTTATCCTCATATATGAAGGGCAACAAACAAGTTTTCACAAATTTTATTTATGTTATATATGAAGGGAAGTAGTTTAAACGTTCTACCTTTTGGTTGTTTTCTTAAAATTTGGTAATGAATGGTTGGATCTGCATATTTGAGTGGCTGGCTAAGTTTGTATAATCCCAGTTAAGATTCAAAATTGAGCTCATCAAAAGGTCCCTGGCCCGTCTCAGAAGTGATGTTGAAAATATCCACGTCAAAAGAAAAGTTCCCGTCTCAGAAGTGATGTTGAAAATATCCACGTCAAAAGAAAAATTGATTTTTATTTTTACAGGTTTTGAAAGAAGTGCAACTTGAAAGTTAAAATTCCATGAGAAGGGCTGCAGTTCAAACTATCTATCAACGCTAATACACCCTTCGTGCCACAAGACATGTAATAATTTAAAACGCCATAATTTAATGTCTACTCAAGGATATGGGACATGACATGTAATAATTTAATATCTATAAATTAATGGAATATATCTGCCAAAGTGGCAGGCCCAACGGCCAGAGATCCAGAGGTTACCATCCTGGATTGGAGAAAGATCGTGGTCTAGAGATCATGGCAACCTCGTACGTGGGGCAGCTAAAAAACGAGCTAATTCAAATTTCAAACCATTAATGAGGCACCGAGTGAACCCATGAAGGCTTTTTGGCTTAGAAGAAATGCAATCTCTCGGGATATTCAAAGTTCAAACCATTAATGACTCAATATACCCCTATGGATTTACTATCTCTCACGCATATGAATAATTGTTTCGTACGATTCTTGCATGCCCTTAACAACTCGTTTGAATCATTCGAAGGATTTGAGGAAGTATAACAAATTCAATGTTCATTTACCCGATAATTTTTGTACGCTTAACCAGTTTCTGTTTCCTCCTCTATCATATGACCAATCATAAGTCTATATACAGTGTCAAAGAGGGTCATCTCTTTCAATAGAATATATGGGGAGGAGAGTCGAGCGCCATGAACCAACCTCTATTTATGTTTTAGAAGGCCTTCCCGAGTTCAATGCATGCAGATCAATGTTTGTGGGCACAGAATGATATGAGTTTTTCCAGAAGTTTCGAGGATATGATGACGATGTCGCATTGCAATTCGCGCAAGGATTTAATGGTAAAGTTGCCCACATTTGCGATTTAATCGTGGCAGTGTCTGAGAAGACAGTTTCCCGTGCTACTGGTTTACCTCGCAAGGGTGAACGATGGTTTACACAAGCCGCTAGAACGCTCAGTCTGTGCTCGTTTTATTAAAGAAGAACATCGCAGGGTGAATTGGACGAAAGGCTTCCCTCGAACATGGCTAAAGGATGACTGGTGCAATGTATTATTCGTGATGCAGAAATATGTAACCTGCGAAGGCAAGTATGCAACAACCTTTAATTATCAGGTCCGTTTGCTTTTTCATTTTGAAGGAGGGTTAGAGATGAATTTTCCCTACTATCTTTGTAAAAGTCTAGCTAAGATGTCCAGATAGGTTCAGAAGCACCCTGATAACCCTTTAACAGTCTTGGCCACCAGGGTCTTATTAGGATCCTTATTGAAGATGAGATGTGTATTTGAAAGGATACTTTGGGTAATTTTCTGAGCAGGAACTGGGGTCACTCTCCACCTAAAACCATTACTCCCCTTGCTTCAAATCAAGAATGTGATGAAATTCAAGATAAACAGCCTGCTCATATTCCTGAAATTAAAGAAGGTCATAAGGTCAAATCCGCCCAGGCCCATCTCCTCTGTTATCCCATAAGAAATTTGATTATGAGTCTGCCTAATATTTCGATTACATTCTTGTTGATCGTAATTTTTAGCCTGTAACCCTCAATTGTGAAAAAAAACCCTCTTTCTCTCAATAATGAGGCATTGAGTGAGTCCAGGTTGGATTTGTGGCTTCGCAGAAACGCAATATGCCAGAGTGCAAGTATGGAGCATAGTGCCACTGAAAGAATGAAGATCATTTTCTCCAATATAGCTACCCATCCAAACAAGAGGAGGAAGAGTCCCAGGGTATTTAAAACCTGTAATAGTTATTGCAGGCGAAGTAAGTGGCTTGTATATTGATTACCCATTGGGTCAGAAAATGTTTTATGATTATTGATTTGGTATATGGTGTTTCTCCATTTCGACAGGTTTATTGCACATTGAATTTTGTTCTCAGACATGCTTCATATGCTTCATTCTGTAGTCAGCTGAAATTTAATTTAAAATAGTAAATGATAAATTTGTTTATGGTTGTATTATGAAATAGGGAATGTTAAGCCAACCATGGTTCTTGAATGCGGTTCGAAATTAGGTAGTGTGAATGGTAAGAGTATTATGGTAATTCTAGTAGGGCTTCCTGCAAGTGGGAAGAGCACGTTTTTTTGAGAAAGTTCTTGAGAGTGCACGCAGACCTTGGACCAGAATATGCCAGGTGTATTGTTATTATAATTATTGTTCTCATTTGTTTAAATCACTCTTTGATTGTATGGATGCACACTAGGAGATGTGGGAATCGGGCTCAATTTCTCTCTATTGGCAGCTAGTTGGATCAGTGGTAGTGTTTTCGTATCCTTTTCTTTTTAAGGAAAGCTCTAAGCCTGGTTTGTTAGATTTTTTGTCAGGTGAACCATTCTTATTCTAGAACTAGTGCCTCTCATCCTAGAAATTACTTAGGAAGCCTCCGACTCCAATTCATGTTCATAATATCCAGTCCATCGCCACCATAATGAAATTGGATAACAAAGCCATCTGAATCTCTTACAGTGTAATCAGTTCCTCCTTGTGTTCCTACATTGTCTAGACCTATAACTCATGTGGAGGCATCACCGAGTGTTCCAATGAGCTTTGTTTCATTATATGCTAGTGCTCCAAAAAACATGGTTTCAACATTAACTCATGTTCCTACATCCCTTACTATTCCCACTTATGATGTAGCATGGTTTCAACAATAACTCGTGTTCTTACATCCTTTACTATTCCCACTTATGATGTTTAGATATTTGGATTTGGATCGATAAGGAAAGTTGCTTGAAGAGAATGATAGTGATTTCGATGAGTCTAGATGACCGGGCGGCCGACATCGAAATGGGTAGGGGAAATCCACAAGAAGAATCTAAGAGAAGGTTGTCGGAACCAGCCCCGCGCTGCATTTACTGCTAGATTGTTGGTGTGAACTCCAAGCCAGTGAATGTGTGAATGGGAGGGTGCGGTCAAGCTAGTTCGTTTATAGTCATGGCTGATGGACATTCCACATTACATTGGGTTCAACTGAATGAGATTGGGAGCTTGCTGACCTGCTTGTTAAAGGATTTGTGAAAGAATTCCAATGTTACATTAGCGTAGCCCGTGATCCCATTGCTTTTGAAGGATCTGCTACTGAATTTGGATATCGACTTGGAGGTTCTTGGAGGGGAAACGTTGTGCTTCATTGGTGGATTTAATGGGCATTTGCTAGATGATGGAGCTTGGATCACATGATTATCCTTCCGCTAGAAAAATGACATTCAGGCAAGAATAGCCTTCTCCCAACACTGTCATCCATTCCTAGTTTTATTTAGTTAAATGTTAACAGTGTGGCATTAAAATTGAATGAAAATTATCCATGTTATCATGCTTAAGTTTTGGCCATCTTATTGAAAACCGTTATTCTTTTTATTTTTCAAAATGTATTATGCATGGATTTTTTTAAGTTTTTCATTTTATTTTTGTGATTCTATAGAGTGTTTTATTGTTGTTGAAATTTTAAATTTTTTTTAGGTAACCATTGTTTAATTTTTAAAAATTGTAAAGATTTAGAAGGATAATGTTTTATTTTTGCATTTTTTTTTAATGAAGGGTTTAATTATTTTATAACTTTTCATCTTTGAAGGGTTGGATGATCATATACCCTTCCAACTGAAATCAAGACCAGCCCTTCAAATTTGATCACTGATCCCAGTGTCCCAAGCATTTTTCAGCATGCTAAATCTATTTATACATTCATAAATGCAATTTAAACAACAGAAAATAGTAATTTTGTCCAAATTTACATAATTGAACAAAAAACCCAAAAAATAAAACTTTAACGAACACCTGTACTAAGCCGATACTAAGGATCCTACAACAACATGTTTGACAGAGTGGCACCATTAATGAATTATAGATACAACGACTTTCTGTCATTCATCCTTTACGCAGCTGACAAGTTTCCACAAACTTTCCTTTTCCTCATATACGAAGGATCTCACTACATTTTTGACGGAGTGGCACCATTAATGAATTCAAATACTTTATGTGTCGCTCATCTTTACGCAACTCACATGTTGCACAAACTTTCTTTATCATCATATACAGAGGATCTTACTACGTTTTTGACGGAGTGGCACCATTAATGAATTCAACTATTTTCTGTCACTCATCCTTTACGCAACTGACAAGTTTACACAAACTTTCTTTATCGTCATATACGAAGGAACCTAGTACGTGTTTGACGGAGTGAATTATAAATGCAGCTACTTTATGTGTCACTCGTCTTTTCAGTCCCACTGAAAAGTCTAAACACAAGATCTCGGTCGCACGCTCCACTCAATGAAAAGTCTAAATGCAAGATATCATGAAAATCAACGAAAACCCGTTTGAGTGGGGACAGGTGGTTTTGGGTGAGAGTAAAATTAAAAATGTATTTGTATTTATTTATATGTATTTGGATGGGAGTGAAACTTTTAAATTATGTTATTATTCATGACTGCCACTACGCGGTATTGAGTGGGACCAATAGGGGGGAGCGGATGTATTTATATGTATATCTGATGGTAGGGCTTTTTGGACTGGCTTAAGGTTTTTTGGATGGTAGGGTTTTCTGGATTGGTATACAGTTTGAGTGCGTCTAATGGTTAAGAACATGTGTTTCCTCTTAAGAGGTTACATGTTCAAATCCAGAGGGTATATATACCTTCTTAGACTTTACTAATAAAATTGTTGGGCTGAGGGGATCTTATATACCAATTTAGTGTTTAACTTGGTCTTGAGAATATTATTTATACAATAAAAATATAATACATAAACTATTGCAACTAGTGGACAACTCATCTATTGCAATCAATATCAATCATGTGCCTGCATGTGACTCAAATGACTCTATGCGAGAGCTGTGTTTGTAATATATATATATATATATATATATATATATATATATATATATACACTAAAGAGCATAGCAAATAAAGGATCGTCACGACCAAGGTATTTAGGAGGATGTTGGGGAGAGAGAAATGGATATATAATTCATGTTGATGTGTTTCTGCTTTGTGATCATGGAACCACAAGAGCTGCAGATACTGTCACTGCCTCACCTGTTACTTATTATTCCTCCTATATCCAGCAAGAGTATGGTTTATACCATCATCATCTCTATGAAAACATCCTTGGCAAAAGTACTTCTATTCACCCCCATCATTTTGTTTTGAACCAAGTTGAAGGCAAGCATCCTTCCGAAAGGTTTCTAGCTTATCCTTCCATGGATACAAGTGATGTGGAGGCTCTCTTATCCTTCCGAAAGGCTATAACATCAGATTCCACTGGGTTGTTGTCCAACTGGGCACCTAAGAATTCAGATAAAGTATGCTCCTGGTATGGCATTGCCTGCAGAAAGTGAACTAAAAGGGTTGTTGCCATAATACTTCCTGGACTAGGGTTGGAAGGTAGCCTCTCTGCCTCTCTTGGTAGCCTCTCGTTATTACGTACTTTTGAATCTGTCTCGTAATAATTACACATGAATAATTCCATCACAGTTCGGGGATCTCAACTTCCTTAACAGCTTGAGCAGAAGAATTCCAGCTGAACTTGGGCTCTTGCAGAATTTAAAGGGCCTTGAACTAGATTCTAACATTTTGGAGATTACCGTTCCTGCAAATCTAGGAAACTGGTTTTTATATTTGGGAGACAACCCAACAATGTCAGGGAATATACCATCTGAGTTGGGTAATTTGGGTGAGCTTTTCCTACTCTCTATTGATGGTCCATGAAATATTTCTGGCTCCATCCCTTCTCAAATAGGAAACCGCAACAATCTCCAGTGGTTAGATCTACGATCCAACAAAATTCAAGGCTCTTTACTGATGAGTTTATTCAAACTTCCCCTCTTCACCTTACTTCTTGTTAGAATATAGAAGATGGTGTGCTCGTTTTACCATGGACGATACCTTCGTCACCCAATCATAGGCCAAAGCCTCCCTCCGAGCACCTTAACCTTGACTGAGAATTCTTCCGGAAGCAAACCCTAGGCTAGATAGCCAAACAAAGGGTAGCACACCTCTCTCCAAGGATAGCGCAACACAAAAGATTGATCAGATAGTCCCAAACCCTAGCCAAGAGATATTCAAGCCAATACTGAAAACTTGTTGCTGCTGCAGCTGCAGTTGCACTAGCGGCTCTCCTCCAAACCTGTGCACAAGACTGCAACTGCAGTGCGCACCAAACTGGGAACTGCAATTCTGAGATGCTACAAATGAGAACTGGCACCCTGTATTTATAGTAGTCCTGCCAGTTTTGCTGGGCCCGACTTCTCCTTCTGGATAAGTGTTTGTTCAATATATTATTATTATTTCTGGCCGACTTCTTCTCTTGGAGGCTAATAACCTAATATAAATGATCTTCTTGAGTCGACAAGGCTTCTAGGGTTATTAGCCAACTCATTAGGGTTTTTCTTGCTTCCCAGAGTCTTCTATTCTCGTCAGGTTCACATGTGGAGGTAAATACTTCCCGCAGCTACCATAATATGAACACTCCCTCCTAGCTAGAGAGGTATTTATAGGTAATGGACTTGAGCACAAAAACATACCATTTACCCGGTAGCATCAATATAGTCATCTAGACTATTTCAGGACTAGATCATGAGCATCACCATCACCATCAGTTGCATTAACTCTTGAAACCATACTTCATCTGAGTAATTAGATATGATGCTGGATAAGTCACTCTCACCATGGAGTGATACAAGAGGAGTAAAAGTTCTGAACTGTTTTCCGTCTGGAAAATCTCTATTCATCATTCATCTGAATGATCATTATCTCCAATAAACTGTTGATATTCTTCAAGGCAATTAGAACAAGGATAGAGCACAACTGTGTCTATTCATAGTAGTACATAACTACAATCCAATGGTTCACTACCACATCAAGTAACACACAAGTACTTGATCAACAACATATGGTTGTGAACAGTGAAACATATTCACCACAATAGTCCTCATCTATTGTCATACAATGTTCATAACAAACATCTGATAGCATCCTGCATAGAAACAATGTTATGATATAAACTGATTTGTCTGGGCCAATCTTTCACTCACATCTGTGAGCTCTGAAAGAATATATGCCATAGTAGTCTTCATCTACTGTCATATAATCTTCATAACAAACATCTGATAGCAATCTGCACAGAAACAATGTTATGATATAGATTGAATTATCTGGGCCAATCTTTCACTCACATCTGTGAGTTCTGAAAGAATATCTGCCTCACAAATAGTGGAACATATCCACCACAGTAGTATATCTCTACTGTTTGGAGACAGGTAGTCTCCATAACAATCATCTGATGTTATCCTGCATAGAAAAATATTGTTAAAGATAAACTGAATCATCTAGGCCAATCTTTCACTCACGTTTGTGAGATCTGAAAGAATATCTGCCCTCATCAGCAATGGGCTATCTGCCCTATTCTTCACAAACAAGGAAGAAGGATTATTTCTGATTTCTGAGCCTGGACCATTTCTCACCCTGGGCCATTCTTCCTACACTAATCAAAGTGCACCCTGGACAAAATGTATAAACCCTAAGAAATGTTTGGACCATTCCCCACCCTGGGCCATTCCTCCTACACTAATTAAAGTGCACCCTGGAGAGAATGTATAAACCCTAAGAAATTATTGTCTCTGATTGTTGAGCCTGGACTATTCCCCACCCTGGGCCATTCCTCCTACACTTATCAAAGTGCACCCTGGAGAGAATGTATAACCCTAAGGAATAACTGTCCGGACCATTCCCCACCCTGGGCCATTCCTCCGACACTAAACAAAGTGTAACCTGGAGAGAATGAGTCTACCCTAAGGAATGTTTGTCCTGCATCAACCTCCAAAATGGACCATTCTTTGAAACTTC
>JASDQU010222571.1:485-17711 GCA_032191745.1 Picea mariana
TTTATTCATCTGTCAACTGTGTTACATTACAATCTGAAGTAAAATACGTCCCTCTCCATAAATCCTTTCTTAGCTCAGAAGAAGGTCCTCTCTAATGATGATTTCCTCTTATTTAAAGAGGAGAATCCCCTTGATACAATTTGATCATCAAATTACATTTGCACATATGAATCCTATTCTTAGTTGGATCTAATTTCTATACTAGAATAGGATATCCTAGTCTCCCATAACAGAATGCTATTACAAGTGCTGAGTGAGGTGTTGCTGTTGCAGCTGGAGTAACAACTTCTTTATTTGTCTTCTTGTTACTGTTGTTGTATGATGTTTCAACATCACAAATCACGGGCTGTTTTAGCCATGGGATTTGCGTTCTGACTGTTTCAGCAACTTGGTCTCAAGCAGCAGCAATGGTTAATGCTAGCTCAAGGTGCGGCTGTTGTGGTCAATGTAACAGTTTTGTGTTGTTGTTTCAACATCGTAGACCATGGAGGGTGTAACAGCTTCTTCTGTGTGAGTTGTTGTTTCAGTATCGTTGACCACGGACTGTGTAACAACTTCTTCTATGTGAGTTGTTGTTTTAGCATCGTAGACCACAGAGAGTGTAACAACTTCTTCCGTGTGAGTTGTTGTTTTAGCATCGTAGTCCACAAGCTATTTCAGCCACAGGGTTTGCATGCTTTAACTATTTCAGCAACAAGCCTCAATGCTAATCTGTAGTTCGAACTGTTTCAACACTTATACATTTCTGATCAATGGTTAAGTATGAGAGTAATGTAAAATTATATGCAAAATAGATTAAACATATAGTAAATATAAGAGACATTGTATACCTTTGGAAAGATAGGGTAAGGTGATAATGTGAGTTTAAATGTGAGTGAAACAAGGGTGTAAAGATAGAAAAAAGTGTGAGTAAAAAGGTACATTGTATGGTCCTAACACCCATCTCACTCTAAATGATAATTTGTGCTAAAATTCATATTTGTTTCGAATCCCTTGAATAATCCTTTCCAAAATTTTGATGTAAATTTTGGATCTCTATCAGACACAATTGTCTTGGATATACCATGTAGTTGAGAAATTTATCTCATATAAATATCAACAATGTTGGCTTCCTTGTGTGTGAGATTTACTGGAATAAAATGGACAGCTTTAATAAGTTTATCCACCATTACCATGATAGAATCATGCTACTTTTTTGTTCTAGGTAGTTTGGTGATGAAATCCATTGCTACAACTTCCCATTTCCACTTAGGAATGAGAAATGGCTATAGCAATCTGACTAGGTTTTTATGCTCAACCTTGACCTTTTGACACTCCAAAATCCTTGATATAAAATCAACAACCTCTTTCTTCATACCTGGCCAATAATAATGGCTCTTCACAGCTGCAACTGTTTTCTGGTAACCTAGGTGCCCAACATAAGGCACATTATGTATTTCTTTTAAAATCATATTTTTCAATTCCTAATAATTTGGCACATAAATTATTCCCCTGTACATGATAATTTCATCTTTTGCTAGCTTATATTCTTCACTTTTTTGCAGCAAAATACCTTCTTGTAATTTTGTATTTATTTCCATGTATGGTAAATCTGATTTTCTAGCCTTTAAGATTTTGTCTTTCAAATATGATTGGTACATGCTATTGGTTGTAACTGTAATATTCCAGATATAAAATAGTATGCTGAAAAGAAACAATTAGCTAGAAATGACATATAAACAACGATATAACCAGAACAACACAACAATAATACCAAAATAACAGCACAAAGAGAACTTTGATTACTGAGAGCAATGTTCACTTGCCTCTTCGAGGGGGAAACCTCCAACAGAGTTGTGCTCTATTACAATAATATCCAATACGAAGCTTCTCATACCCCTGACTCCTATTTATGCCAAATATGTCTATCAAAAGAAAAATCTAGAGGAAGATCCTTCTAGAAGCGGAAGCTTCTATTAGGTCTTCTTACATTTTAATTATTCTTCCTTATTGCTAGGCCTTATTAATATTGACTTTTATTACATGGAAATATATTATTATACCTACTTCAGGGGTTAGGTCCCTAACATGTCCTCCCCCTTAAAAACAACCTTGTCCTCAAGTATTGAGATGAGGAAATTTGTGCAGAATGATAGTTGGTTCCCAAGTGGCATCTGTTGGAGTTGTATCTTTCCACGGGACTAACACTTCCTTGATGGTTCACTGACATAGATGACACTCACGCTAGTCCAAAACTACTTGTGGTTGTAGCCAAATGGAGCCTTCTTCATCCAACTCTTGAAGGTGGTTTGAGTTTTGCACTTAGTTCCAATCACCTTCTTTAAGAAGGAAACATGAAAAATAGGATGGAGCTTAGAATGACTTGGAAAATATAACTGATAGGCCACATGTCCCACACGCTTGAGAACGATATAAGGACCATAAAATTTACGCACCGGTTTCTGAAAATGGTCAACCTTGAGGGAATTTTTCTTGTAAGGTTGCAGTTAAAGAAACACCTCATCTCCTTTTTCAAATTGACATTCAGAGAAGCCTTGATATACTTGTTGCTTCATGATATTATGGGCCATGAAAAAATTATCTTTGAGGGTACGAAGAATAACCTCTCAAACTGTAAGCGTTTAGTGAACCACCTGGACTTTCGAGACACCTGGAAAGTATGAGAGAACTGAAGGTGGATTTTGTCCATATATCACTTCAAGAGGAGTCATGAAGGTAGTTGCATGGTAAGAAGTCTTGTACCACCATTAAATTAGTGGTAACCATTGAGCCCATTGATTTTTCCTTTCCAATGCAAAACACCTCAAATATGTTTCCAAAAACTTGTTGACAACTTCAGTTTGACCATCACTCTGGGGATGATAAGATGTGCTGTGATGCAATTGGGTGCCTTGTAGCTTGAATAGTTCTTTCCAAAAATTGCTGGTGAAATTTAGGTCACGATCAGAAACAATAGAATGAGGCATGCCATGAAGCTTGAAGACCTGATCCATGAAAAGTTGAGCCACAGTGGAGGCTGTAAATGGGTGTTGAAGAGAATAGAAATGAGCATACTTGGAAAGATGATCAACTATCACCATGATGACTGATTTATTGCCTGATTTAGGTAAGGCTACAATAAAATCCATAGATATATCCTACCAAATAGCAGGTGTAATCAGAAGCAGTTGTAGTGTTCCAGGAGATATGACTATTTTGTCCTTTTTGCTTTGACAAAAATCACATTCAACCACAAAATTGTGAACGTCCTGTTTCATACCATCCCAGGAAAAAGAAAATTTGACTCGGTCATAAGTTTTGGTAAACCCAGAGTGCCCGATGGTGGGTCTAGCATGAAGCTCAGAAAGTACCGTGGATTTAAGTTTTGACTATTTACTTAAATACACATGGACTTTGTATCGAAACTCATAATTGAGCCAAGAGTACCCTAGGGAGAGTGGAGAATTAGCCTATAACTATTGTATTGGATGCAAACTTTTGGGATTATGTAGCCATTCCTGGTGATCATGTTGGATCCAATATGGTACAATGAAGGAGAGAGAAATAAGGGACCCTTCATCTTCATATTTTCTGGAAAGTGCATCATCAACCACATTGTCTTTGCCTTTCTTGTAAATGATCTCATAATCATATCCAAAGATCTTAGTCACCCATTTTTGTTGCTCTAGGGAGGAAAGGCGTTGTTCCAAAAAATACTTGAGGCTTTGATGATCTGTCTTAATTTGGAAGCGTTTCCCCAATAGATAAGGGTGCCAAAGATCCATGACATGAAGAATAACCAACATTTCCTTTTCATAGATTGATTTTTCCCAATGTCGCTCTGATAGTTGTTTGCTAGTAAAGGCCAAGGGCCAACCCTCTTGCATAAGGACTGCACCAATTCCTTTCCCAGTAGCATCACATTCCAAGACAAATCTCTTTCTAAAATCAGGAAGGGATAGGAATGGAGTGGTGCACATGGCCATATTCAAGGTTTGAAAATCCTTAGCAGCTATTGGAGTCCAAGTGAAAGAATTATTTTTAAGGAGAGCAGTGAGAGGTGCCACAATATTTCCATAAATCATAACAAACTTGCGATAATAACCTGTTAAACCCAGAAATACACACAAGCTGTTGAGAGTCTTTGGGTGAGGCCAATCTTGCATAGCTTCAATATTTTTAGGATCCACCTTGACACTGACCTTTCGAACAACATGACCCAAGTACTCGACTTCTAAGGCGCCAAAAGAACATTTAGATTATTTGAGGAAAAGTTGGTGCTGAGAGAATAGATGGATAACTCGATCCACATGAGCAAGATGGGTTGTCTAGGTTTTACTATAGATGAGGATATCATCAAAGAAAGCTAAGACAAAATGACGAAGAAAAGGACGAAATACATGATTCATGAGAGTTTGGAAAGTGGAGGGAGCATTACAAAAGCCAAAAAGGAATGATAAAAAACTCATAGTGGCCCTCATGAGTTCTAAATGTAGTCTTAGGAATGTTTTCCTCGTTCATACTCATCTGGTGGTATCTAGAACGAAGATCAATTTTAGTAAAGAATTAGGCACCACTCAATTCATACAAGAGGTCATCAATGATAGGAATGGGAAATTTGTCTTTAATGGTGAGTTTTTTGAGGGTGCAAAAGTCATGACACATGCACCAAGAACCTTATCTCTTAAGGACCATGACCAAAAGAGAAGAGTAGGGGCTCGTACTAGGGTAGATAACTCATGCATTGAGCAATTCTTGAACAATTTTCTCAATTTCATTTTTTTGGGAAAATGGATGACGATAGGGATGGATATTGGGAGGAAGGTTGCCTGGGACAAGGGTAATGGAATGATCATGAACACCATGGGAAGGAGGGAATCCATCAGGAGTGGAAAAAACCACTTGATCTTTAGAGAGGATGGATTTGAGGTCCTATGACACAGAGGGTGTCTCAGTCGCTTGTATGGCATGGAGTTGGGCAATAATGCCAGAATGACCTTTTTTAATCAACTTTTCCATGCGATGGGAACTGATGATCTCCAAGGAACCGATGATTATGCCTTGGAACTTATATTGTTGGACCTCTTGGTAAAATTGCATGGTTAATTTCTTAAAATCCATGAGAATGGGACCCAAAGTCCTTATCCATTCTGTACCCAACATGATGTCACAACTACCCATGTTGATAGAAAACATATGAGATTTCATGTGTTAGTCACCAATTTGGAGACATACATTTTCACAATGCCCTCCACATTTCATGGACCCACCATTGGTAATCATGATTTGAAAATTATTGATGACACAGATATAACAATTAGTTTCTTGGGAAATGCAGTAATGAATAAATTTATGGGTGCTTCCGCTATAAAAAATAATGATGATATTCCTATGCTTAATGTAACCAATTATTTTGAGGGTTTGGGGAGTAGAGGAGCCAGTCTGAGCATTTAGGGAAGTGACTGGTTCTACTTCAAAAGGGTCTGAAGGAGAGGTCATGTCAGTGGGTTTAGGTGAAATAGACACAAGGGGAGCCTCAACATCGTCTTTCGAAACATCCTCTGAGGTGGCCATAAAAAGATTTTGTTTCTTACACTTGTGCCCAGTAAAACATTTTTCATCATAATTATAACAAATGCCTTTGAGTTGGAGTTCAACCATTTCAGCCTTGGTCAATTTCTGGATCTTTAGTGGAGTAGAAGGAGGAGTGGGAGTGACTGGTTTAGTACGCGGAATAAAGGATGGTTTTGGGTTTTGAGAAGAGACAACCTTTTGTGCTTCCTTATCTCTTTTAGTAGTTTCCACCCAACTCTGAGGCTGAGCCATGAGGACATGGGAATGAATCTCATCGTTGAGGCCACTGATAAAAAAATCTCGGAAAAAAGCATCAAACATGCCCTCTGTACAAAAAACCAATCACTCAAAAGAAAATATAAAGTATTCCACTGTGCCAGATTGTTTCAACTTTGTCAAATGACCTAAATGGTTGGTGTCAGTGTAAAAGCGTTCATAAATCTCTGCCACAAAGTGTGTCCAATTCGCATACCCTTGGCGGACATGTTTTCTCCTTTTCCACCATTGCTAATGTTCTTGATCTAGATGGAGAACACCATACCAAATTTTGATCAACTCATCCGTAATGCCATACACAGAGAAATAATGTTCCATTTGAGTTACCTAGCCAGTGGGATCCGATCCATCAAATTTGGCCACATCCACACGTGGAAGGCGTAGGTCACGCTGAAAGTGATGGGGCTGAAAATTATGGGAATGAGAGGAAGTTTCACCTTTGGTTTGCAAAGGCGGGTCAGATGAGGGAATATCTGTAGGGATATGCAGCTTGGTGCAGATCATCGTAGTGATGGATTCAAGATGGGTAGTAAGGTCTTGTTTGAGGTCTTTTTTGAGGTCCTTTGTTTTGGCGTTGATGGATGAATGCATTTTTTTATTGATGATGGCAATATTGGCATTGAGTTGTCTCTCTTCTTGTTGGGTTTCTGTGAAATTAGAGTGCGAGGCATTGAAGCGAGCTTCCGAGTCTTGGCTACAAATGTGGGCCATGATGAAGAGGGAACATGAAAAGGGGTGGGTTGGACCACACAGAAAATGAGTTATGGGGGAAGTGTATCACAACGATTAGGGAAACAAGCTGAATCCAATGGGGTAAAGTCCAAATAAGGGTGTTGGAAGGGGGTCGGGTCCACGAGAAAAAAATATTGCTGAAAAATGATAGGTATGACTGCGATAAGGGCGAAGGGATAAATCCAACATGATAGGTTTCAAATAATGGTGCCAACAAGATCCATACTTTTTTTTTTACTCATGCAGAGTTATACTCCAATCTGAATAATATTGCAGTGATGAAATTCCCAAATGCTTAATAGGAAAAAATGTGTAGTAATTTTGCAACCCGAATGTAGGAGACACAGTTGTGCGAAAATAGATCTTGTCTATTCTATTTTGTTTCCATCCCAAGGGTTAGTGCATTCAAGGGTTCTACAAAAAAGGGTTTTCCATGTGCTATAGCTCTCCAATACATGTGCGGGGTCCAATAGTAGTACTCGATCCAATATCTCAGGGAACCAACTAAGGAGGCTAGACCATGCCCTTAGCCGTACTACCTAACTGCCCAGGTACTAGAGAGTATATTCCCAAGTGTTGTTCTTGGTGTAACTATAACATTCAGGCGACTGATCGATTTATCTATGGAGGGATTCAAGAGATCTAGGTCGATCTGTATACAGGTGTTGTTTGATGTGCTACCACTCGAAGGGGTACCAACAGAGGTTACAAGGGTGGCCAACATAAGTGTGCTTACGTACCACTTGCATTTCTTGCATGTATGAATCCATGACCGTGATTTTATGTGCATAATGACAGATATATGTATCTTAAAGACACAAGAATACGTCTCTACCTTGAAAAAAATTTAACCCATAATTTTCTGTCGAGGAAGGTGCTCTGATACCACTTGTAATATTCCAAATATAAAATAGTATATAGAACATAAATAATTAGCTAGAAATGGCAGATAAACAACGATATAATCAGAATGACACCACAATAATACTAAAATAATAACAGAATAACACTAGAAAGAGCACTTTGATTATTGAGAGTAATGTTCACTTGCTTCTTCGAGGGGGAAACCTCCAACAGAGCATAGTTCTATTACAATAATCTCCAAGAAAAAACTTCTCATACCTCAAATCCTATTTATAATAAATATGTCTATCAAAAGAACAATCTAGAGGAAGATCCTTCTAGAAGAGAAAGATTCTATTAGGTCTTCTTACATTTGACTTATTCTTCATTATTGGTAGGGCTTATATATTAACCTTTATTACATGGAAATATATTTTTCTACCTACGTGAGGGGTTAGGTCCATAACAATAAAATGCATATCATGCACCTTTTTGTTGAGTGCATCGCCCACCTTGTTATCTTTCCCCTTGATATGATTTATATCAAAGTCATATTCACTGAGAAATTCTAACCACCTACTTTTCCTGACATTTAGGGTTGGTTGTCCAAATAAATATTTTAGACCACTATGGTCCATCCTCAACTCATATCATTTTCCCATGAGGTAGTGCCTTCACATATTCAAGGAATGCACTATGGATTCCAATTCCAAATCATGAGTAGCATAGTTCCTTTCATGATCCTTTAATTTCCTCGATTCACAACACAACACATACCCATTCATACTAAGGACTCCACCAAGACATTTTTTACATGAAACAAAGAATACATTGAAGTCTTCATTTGGATCAATAATCCATAGTATTGGAGAACTTGTTAATAAATGCTTCAAGTGTTGGAAACTCCTTTCACAATTCGATGTCCACCAAAAATTCACATGACCCTTCTTTTGCAAGGAAGTGATTGAGTGTGCAATCTTTGAGAATCCCTTAATGAATCTTATGTAGTAACTTGCAAGTCCCATGAATTATCTCACCTCAGAGATATTCCTTGGTGTTGGCCACCCCTCAATGGCCTTTATCTTTTACAGGTCCACTGCTATTCCTTCCTCTGAAATGATATGGACTAAATAATGAATTTTCTTTTGATAGAATGAGCACTTCCTCAATTTGGAAGACAAGTGATGCTCCCTCAGTACCTGTAACACCATTTTCAAGTTTTTCTCATGATCTTCTTCAAACTTAGAATATATAATAATTTCATCCAAGAAGGAAATGAGAAATGTATCTAAGTATTCTCTAAAATACCATTCATTTGACACATGAATAAAATGGGTGCATTTGACAACCCAAATGACACCACTATGAACTCATAATGGCCATACCCCATTCTGAAGGAATTTTTACTGATGTATTCTTCTTTAATTATTACCTGATGATAGCCTGACCTGAGATCATTCTTCAAGAATATTTTTGCATCTTTCAGTTGATCAAAGAGGTCATCTATCCTTGGAAAATGATACTTGTTCTTCACAATTACCTTTTTCAACTTTCTGAAGTAGATGCAAAGTCTCAATGTTCCATCCTTTTTATTCACAAACAATACTGGGGAACCCAAAGGTGACACACTTGGGCATATATAGCCCTTCTTCAGAAGCTCTTCAAGTTGCATTTGGAATTCCTTTATTTCTGGTGTACTCATCCTATAAGGGTTCTTGGATATTGGGGTTTCTCTAGGAAACATATTGATGGAGGAATCAATATCTCGCTTGGGTGACAATCCTGGTACTTCTTTAAATATATCTTCAAACTCTTTTAGGACTGCATAATCTTCAATATTTCCACCTTATCTTTAGGTGTCTCTTCCATATGTGCTACAAATATTTGACACCCTTTCCTATAATTTTTCTTTAGCAGCAAGGTTGTAACTTCTATGATGGTTTCTACCCTAGGAAATCCCTTTACTATCCTTAAGTTCCCTTCCTCATCCAAGCAAGTAAATTCCTTATTATAAAAGTCTAGTAAATAATGATGTTGTTCCAACTAATCCATACCGATTATGAAGTAATAGGAACCTAAAGGTATGATGTTTGAATATTACCTAGTGCACATTCCATTCATGTCCATTGGGAATGCCTTAACCATCTCACTAATTTTCCTTTTATCTTTTATAGCCAGTTGCACCAACCAAGACTTTCCAATCTTTCTTCTTGGAAATTGCAATCTTTCCACCATATTAGGATCTACATAACTATGAATAGATCATGAATCAATTAAAGTAACAATGGTTTGGTTGTTGATATTACCTTCCACTTCAATCATATGTGACTTAAACTCAACTTGCTTGTTATCGAGGGCTGTGTAGATTCTAGGTACATTTTTTTTCATGTCCTCCATTGTATCAACTTGTTGTACATTGTGAATAGTCCTCACTTTTTCACCTATGTGAGGGAAATATATGTACACATGATCTCCTCCATAACTCCAACATTGAATAGGTGGTTGCCTTGGTATTTTCCCCAATGTCTCAGTCATCTTGGTTTCTTTAGAAGCTGACTATATGTGAGAATTATTTCTGAAGAATGGTGGCTTAGTTCCCTTCTTCCTCTATTCCATCTTGTTTTTCTTCTCGTCTTCCAAAGTTTTTTTGGAAAGTTGGTCTTCCTTTATGATGATCATAAAGGCATTCATCCATTCTTATAGTTTCCTATAGTGTCTTAAGATCATCATACTATATCTTATCACTAATAAATCATGATAACCCACTCAAATACCTATAAATCTTAGCTTGCTCATCCTTGATGAAAGAAACATACTTTAGTAGTCTTAAGAATATCCTCTCATACTCATCTATCATCATACTCTCAAGATTGAGTTTGAAGAACTCCTTCACTTTATTACCATAGTATCATTTGGTTAAGTACTTCTTTTGAAAGTACATCTTGAATTTCCTCCAATTAACCTTGTTTTCATCAATGTGTTGCACTTGCACAAATTGGTCCCACCACATTGATTATTTTTCTTTGAGTTGATAGATGGAAATTATTCCTTCTTCTTGTGAGGAGTAGTTATGTAACTGGAAGTACTTACTCATTATTAATATCGAGGTCTTTGTATCCTCATCCTTCTTGTGCTCACCGTCAGATATATGTGGTTTGATTTTATTCATTTCTCCATGTAGCTCATCCACCCTATACTTTCTCTTATGCTTCCTGACATGAGATGGACTTGACTTTGTGACCTTCTATTTGAATTCCTTAGGGAGTGATGGTGATGCCTACCAAGACTTATTTTTGTTCTCCTCTCATCATGAGATTCATGACTTCTTGATTTGCTTGACTCAGACTCCTTATCCATATTCTTCTCTATTATGTCTAAGCTTTGCATTAAATTGATGTTGAAGCCTTATTGTTTCTCTTTGGCTTTCATAAGCCTCTCATTATCATATTTATAAATCTGGACATCCTTTTGCAGACCTTTTTATGGTCTCTACCAAGTTCATGATTTCTTCCTTTCTTTCTGCATGTCCATTTGAATTTGTACCTTCATTACCCATACAAACATACATCCATATGATCTCCTCTTCATGGATATAAGAAATCTGTGCATATTCCATGAATTCCATGCTTCTAAACTCTATTTTGATCCTGTTCTGATCTAAATGTTGTTACTTTGGAAAATGTGCAGGAAACAAGATTTGTTAGACTAAAAAATTTAACAAATTCATGAAAATTATGTACAATTCTGTTCGAATAATGCATCCAAATTATTTATTCTATTTCCTTATGAAATTAACTCCCCAAATAAATTTTATGGGTTTATATATATATTCCTCTATCCAAGACTTTTCCAATGACTACTCCCTTTCTCAATTTTGAGTCTTGAGCAGAAAGTTATGGTCATTTGAATATTACCCAAGAATTCCTTTTGTTCACACCTTAACTAGGTGCAAAGTTGAATTATATTTATGCTTCTTTGTACCTTGTCTTCTAGAGTTTTGATAGGATCCTAATTGGGTTCCTTCATCATTGTAATTTTTTCAATCTATTCAAGTTTCACCTCTTTTTGGGTTCTAGGCTGCTAGATACATCCTGTTGAAGTTTCAGGCCAATTAGTTTTTTTTTTGGCCTTGAATGCTACAGGTACCTTCTATGCCCTCTTAACATTTTTAACATGCCCAAAATTTCAATTTAGATCCATGATTGTGTTATATGGTTAAATATATTTCCATGTATTTCTCTTTTGTCTCAATCTAATTCTGGAACAAGAAGTTATGGCCTTCAGAAGTTAACTGAGGCTTAAAATTTACTCTGCATTGCTTGTGTTGTAAATCACTCATCCTAACTCTGTTTGATGAATGTGATACACTATTATAAATATATTTCCAATTTATTTAATTTGATATAAATTTATTTTACTTTGGGTGCATTGTTTTTTGAGTAGCTAAAAACACTGTTTAGGGCCTAAAAAATGCCCTGCAAAAACATATCCTTCAAAAATACAAAAACGTTCATGAAAAATCACTGGTTTGTATTGTTGTAGCCTACCAAATCAACTTTGCGCGCACCGGTTATATATTATACATGCATACTTATCATGTGAAATTTATACATGCCCAATGCCAAAAATGTAGTGCTTGCACCGCGCACCCATATCCAATGTACACAACTTTTGTGTCCCGTGCCAATATCTAGTGTGCACAACTTTTGTGTTGCACTCCAATATCTAGTGCACACAACGTTTGTGTCACACACCAATATTCAACATGCATTGCAAGATACATACCACACAACACCAAGGTTTAGTGTGCTCACACCACACACTGATACTCCCTGTGCACCACCAATTCTACTTTTGCACGGTGTGAATATTTAACATGCACACACTACACACTAACATTGCGCACGCACCAAAAAAATTGCACTAATCTCTACCAGCGCTTAATAAGAATTCCTTGCACACCAATATTATGTGTGCACCACAATATCTCCACAGTGCGATGCCAATTATAGTGTGATCACGCGCACACCAATATTATGAGTGTGCCACCAATTCTTCACCGTGCATCGCCAAATTTTAGTGTCCACACCCACGCACTATTAGTTTTCTACCCATCACTAGATTTGCACTGCGCAACACCAAATTTTAGTGTGTACACACACAACATTATTTTTCCACACATCACCAGCTTTACACCACACAACACCAAATTTTAGTGTGCACATTCATGCACCATTATTTTTTTGAGCTTAAATGATTTTTCCATAATTCTAAATCACAAATTTCATATTCATCTCTTGCCCACACAAGTCTGGTGTTGAACAAGAAGCTCTGTAATTAAACTTCACATGGCCATTTTTTATCCTGTAAACCCAATTTTATCTTTGCATAGGAATTTTGACCTTTCCCCATCAAATTCCTCCATAACTTTATTGTAGAAATTGGGGCTTTTGCCCAATTTCACTCAATTTTTTCTTGGGCGCCATTGTCGCTCTATAAACTCAAAAAATTGGCCATCTACAAGCCTAAATTTCCCCATTAGAAATTTAAATTTATTATTTTTAACTTTTGGGCTCGATTCTTCACATTACCCATGATATCTCTCTCAATTTTACTGCAATAATTTAGTCAAACAATTTGTAGACATACTCCAAAAATTTATTCTCTTTGAATCTCTTCTTCGACATTCTTCTAACTCATCCCATCCAGGATCAGTGTTGAAAATTGGGCTCTGATACCACACTGTAGCATTCCCAGTCACCAACTAGGATATGCCACTTAAAATTTCAAAATCTGATACTAATTTAAATCATTAAAATACTCTACAATTGCACCGATTCATACAAAATAATAACAAATATATGCATGCAACATACACAGGAAAAACCCATTAAACCAAATGCATAAATATTTAGGCATCACATGAATTAACTCACAATTGACACTTACATTTGATTAAAATAACACCAAGTGCATGTAGAAGTTCCACGTTCCTCCTATCCTTATACCACACTGCTCATAACCCTCAGAAGTGGGTCACCCCCATGCTGGGGATAAACTCCACCTGGGTAAAGGATTCCTAACCACACTAAGGTATCTCAGAAAAAAAGAAACTTAGTCACATGTTCCAAATCAAACCAACAACCTACAGTCCCTCATTTTCCACATGCATGTCCCAGCCCATGAAGTGTGCTCCTTCTCTTCTCAACAGTCCCTTGGATTCTCCATTTCCTTTTCGAGGCTTTAGCCACCGACCAAAAATGAAGTCTCAGATCCCCGTCATTGTAGTTTGGCACCTTTAGAAATCAATTCCCAACAGTTCTCTCACTTGGAGAGAATTCTCATGGGCTTGACAACCCGTCTATTCAATATCCTACTGGCCTAACAACTAGCTTCTTCAGTCCAACTCCAAAGATAACCAGAGTATAGGTACATGTACAATATAATAACAACAGGGTATGAATAAAAACTAAGTGAGTGAAGGAATGATGATAGAATTATAGGAAAATGAACTAAGTCCAAACTATATGTATGCATGTTCCCAACTTGACACTTTTCATGTTGAGAAATACCCTGGGCCCACTTGTCCCCATCCTTAGAACTTAGGATAAAATAATTATCCATACTTTATACTTTAAGGAATATTAATATAATATTCCTTCGGGCTTAAGCACCTCTAGCTTATCCCCTTATCCTTAACTTTTATCCCCCTTTCCCTATCTAGTGGAGTTTATCCACCCATACTCTTTTACATGGTTGGTCTCTAATATTGATGTGATTTCATTAATATTTGCATGTGACTACATATTACAATCATGGATCACTATCCATTTAACATCTGGTTCTCCAACCTAATAACCACACAAGTACTCTGGCCTCAAAATACATATACACAAAGGCACTCTAGCCCCGAAAATGTGAACTTACTCCATTTTACATAAAACTCAAGATGGTGTGCACCTTTCCGTTAATGCATAATCCTCACACACTTACACAGGTGCAAGATACATTATAAAATGTGTGCACTCCTTTGGTATGAGATTCCCACGCACTGAATCAATGTGCACATAATTGAACCAAATACCTTGTACCATCAACTCACCAGCTTATATGTATAATCACATTTAAATTTAGATTCAATACCCATGTCTCACTAGCCAATATGTTCATTTACATTTATATGTACAATTGATTTTCAACCTAGGGGTATTACATTGATAGGGTCTACAAAAAAGGCCCATAGGGTGCAAAAGAAATATGTTTTTTGCAAAATGTTTTCTGGGTTTTTTTATGTGAAGCCTAGGTTCCCTATTATTGTACAAGAGAACCTTTAGAACTTATTTTTGGAAGGAATGTTTCATTATCCTTACAATAGCATAAAAATAAAATGAAAATTTTCATTTTGTGATCATCCCTTTTGGAGCATATTAGGACCTTTGTTCATAATTGCATTGGAGTGTTTCTTTTGAAATTTGGGGTCTGAAATTGTATATTGGAGTGACTGATAGTTGCATTTGGTTGATTTTCCTTTTGAAATTGGTTTTTGCATTTCTAATATCCATTCCTTGTGAGTTTTGGGTTGACATCCCATGTAGACATTTGAATGTGCCATGATGCATCATTACCAATATCACACTACCCTCTGCTTGTTGTTTTGCTAGTTTTCCTTTCACATTTGTGTTCTTCATTAGATTAAGAAACATTTTCATTTAATTTGGAAAAATATAAAAAAAATATATTTGCATGATTAACTTCTTTTGAAGCGTTAGTGAAAGAGTGCAATGGTTTATAGTTTGGTTTCAATTCTTAAAAAAAAAATCATATATGAATTGTTTGTTGGATGTTTGGTGTGTGTGAGGTTTCATTTTCAAAAAAATACAAAGAAAAGTATCTTTCCCTTGCACAACTAGATTTCATTGAATTGAAAAAATTTGCATTGACATCTTTGCATTCTTTTGTTGGGTCAAGAGTCACAACATCACCAAAAAATTTCATCCATCTCTCTTCAACTTAAACAATAGTTGTTAAAAAGAATTGTGTAATCCAAAATTTAATATACACTTTTATTTTATAGTGAAATGACATTAGGTAGGCTTAGGGCCTTGGAATATGATTGGAGAGTAAACTCTCCAAGGCCACAAAAATGAAACTTAGGAGTCATTAAAGAGTGATAAATCCATTCTTGGAACCTTTGTGAGAGGAGCCTCCTCTAACAGAGGAGTTAAGAATGAGGTCGCATTGAGGCAAGTAGGGAGATTAATCCTCTCTACTTGTTTTGGTGTTTGTGGTGTCACTTCAATTTATACGTATATAGGGGTTTCGTCGGTGCCACACCTCCGAATCTCTGGGCTCAGTAACCTTTCCCTTATGTGTGGTAGGACCTATGACTATTCACGTGTTCATTGATTGTGAGGTGGTATCCTTAGTGACCATTCTTAGGTATCCAAAGAGATTAATAGAGGTGGGACGTTGCTACAGTACCTAGGGAAGATGTTCATTCATGGTCTCATTTCCCTCGGAGGGTGCTCACCTTAATAAAGGGTACTTGCACCAATCATGGATGTTTCATGTAGATCATCATAACTAATCCTCATATCTTCGCTAGCCAATCTTGTGGGGACTTCATCTCCCCCATAGGGTTTGTTTTTAGAAGGCCCCTAAGAAAATTGGTTTGCTTGATGTTTTCCTATACTAATTAGGGGTGTGCTATTTGATTTTGAGTCTAGTTTGGCCATATATTCAATTGTGGTTGGATTTTCACATATTACATTCATTGTGGTTGAATCACCACAATGGTCCCATCGAATACGAGGAATTGAACCAATCATAGAGGTGTAACCTTCTATAAAGTGACGTGAAGTAGGTGACCAATAATTTGAAGGGTCTTATCTTTGGTTTGGAAAGAATGGTTTGGTCAAAGAGGAAGTGGTAGACGAATGTCCTCCACCAAATTTTAACCCTCCTTTGAAGACCCAGATGCACCCATACTTATCCAAGTAAGGGATATCTTTAGTGCCACATTTTCTTTGTTCATCATCCATCCCAACATGTCAAGAATCAGTGTTTCATCCACTGTAGTTGAGCCATAAAGACCATCCTAGAATGGGACTAGTAGAATCCCAATGATGTCCAAATTACCTTCCCTTAGCACCATTGGATATACATTGTCCATACCCTTTTCTATAGGTCCTTCGACCCATGGGACACCAACCGTGTCACATTTTCCATCCGTTAGTTTACCTATCATTTCTACACCCATCCCGTCTATTCCTATGCCCACCTTCGGATCTTCTTCTGATGGGGGTCGAGCCTTGGTTTCAGCATGGGGGGTGGAATTCCTTCCACCTACTCCATTCCTATGAGCAGACCGATATATTTAGGTTCTTTTCTACCTTTCAGATGGAACATTAGTAGTGGTTTTGGAGCTATCCCTAGTCAGGCTAGGGGTAGTAATGTTTTTGGGAATGTTTTTGGGAATGTTTTTCCTAGAGGGTCTACACATATCCCTGGGGACAATCTGCTCAGGGGAATTTTTGGTCTTGGGAGCGACCATGCTCCTGAAAGTGCCACCATTCTTAGGGGAATTTGTTGGTGCAAAATTGAAACCAAGGTTCTCAAAAGTTACCAAAAAAGGCACCACTGTATTCTATGTATGATGGAATATTCAAACTTCCACTAAGGAAGGTGTTGGTCACTATAATTGCTTAATTAATTTTAAACAACCAAGTGGAACATAAATTATCAACCCAGTGAAGTCTTTTGTTTCAAAGATAGCCACGCATTGTATATGCTCAATTCCAAAAGCACTTAGTGTTGTAGTAA
>JASDQU010222572.1:0-15818 GCA_032191745.1 Picea mariana
TATGTGAGTGGTTACTGAAGGTGTTCGTCCTCTGTTGGAATACCTGTGTTGTCGAACACATTGTGGGATTACCTAAATCAAGAAATAAATTGGTCATCATGGTGGTAGTTGATATTCTTTCCAAGTATGCTCATTTCTTCTCTCTTCAACATCTATTTACTACATCCACTATGGCTCAACTTTTCATGGATCATGTCTTCAAGCTTCAAGTAATGCCTCATTCTATTTTTTCTGATCGAGGCCCCACTTTGACCAGCAATTTTTGGCAAGAACTGTTCAGGATGCAGGGCACCCAATTACATCTTAGCATCGCCTACCATCCCCAGACTAATGGTCAAATTGAAATTGTCAATAATGTTTTGGAGACATATTTGAGGTGTTTTTCCTCCGAAAGGAAAAATCAATGGGCTCAATGGTTACCATCAGCTAAATGGTGGTACAACACTTTTTACCATACAACTATTGACATGACTCCTTTTGAAGTAGTATTTGGACAAAATATACCTTTTGTTCTCTCCTACATGCCAAGTGTCTCAAAGGTTTAGGTGGTTGACCAAATGATTATAGTTCGATAGGATATTCTACGTACCCTCAAAGAGAATTTGGTTATGGCTCAGAATCGTATGAAGCAACAAGTTGATCAAGTTCGCTCAGAACGTCAATTTTTTTAAGGGGACTAGGTATTTCTTTGTCTGCAACCTTATAAACAAAATTCACTCAAGGATGAACATTGTCAGGAAATTCCACCAAAATTTTATGGTCCTTATACACTTCTCAAGTGTCTGGGACAGGTCACCTATCAGTTAGCTTTTCCTAGTTCTTCAAAGCTCCATCCCATTTTTCATGTCTCCTATTTAAAGAAGGTGATTTAAACTAAGTTCAAAACTCAAACCAAACTTCTTGATATGGATGAAGAAGGATCCATCTGGTTTCATCCACAAGAAATTTTGGATGAGTGTCAGCATCGTCTTCGTTAGCACACCATCATGGAAGTGTTAGTTCAGTGGAAAGACACAACTCCACTTGATGCCACCTGGGAGCCAACTAACACTCTGCAACAATTTCCTCATCTCAAGCTTTGACAACAAGGTTGATTTTAAGGGGGAGGACATGTTAGGGACCTAACCTACCTAACCCCTAAAGTGGGTAGAATAGTATATCTCCATGTAATAAAGGTGAATATTAATAAGTCCTATTAATAAGGAGGAATAAGTCAATTGTAAGAAGACCTAATAGAATCTTTTACTTTTAGAAGGATCTTCCTCCAGATTGTTCTTTTGGATAGATAGATTTATTATAAATAAGAATAGAGGGTACGATAAGTTTTGTGTTGGAAAATTATTTTAATAGAGATCTGCTCTGCTGGAGGTTTCCCCCTCGAAGATGCAAGTGAACATTGTTTTCTATAAGTAAAGGTATAATTTTGGTGTTGTGGTTCCATATAATTTGTTGTTAAGCTGTTATCTCTACAATATTTCAGTATTATTCTCTGTGTTATAATTTATTTCTCTATTCTGCTAATACAATAGATACGGTGCCTTACAATAAGTTATTCCATGAAATCATATGGGGAAGGAATCTTCCATGTAGACCCCATAGATAAACTAATAGTATGAAAAGAAGAAGTTTAGACAAAATACTCTGGTCCTATCTTGGTTAGAATTGAAAAGATTAAATGTCCATCTTTCTTATCAATTCCACAAGCCCTAGGATGTGAAAGAAAAGTTTTAAGCTTATAGAAGTTGTCCTGTAAGGTCTTTAAATATCTTCAATTCAATGAATTTACATCATTATCCAACCAATAATCTCTTAGGTTGTCTTTCTTTCGTATCAAATCCTTCAACTTTGTCCAAACATCGTTAGGAGTCTTGTAAGTATCGACATGGAAGAGGAGATCATGAGATATTCTCAAGCACAATATCCCATAGGCTTCATCCCTTCTATTGAAGTTGTTTTATTTCTATTTGACTAACTTAGGCTTGAAATTAGTCTGCATGGTGACCCCATGCAAATCCCTGCTTCGAAGTAGAAGCTCTATCTTTGGCTTCGACTCAAAGTAGTTGAAGGGTGTCAATATCACTGAAGAAGATGGTTGATCCATATTTCTCTACACACTATCCAATATGATATATTAATCTACAATAAAAGTGAATAGTCCCTCACAATAATATCTCTAATTCCATTTAGGATTAAACCACACTCCAATATCTAATTGTGAATAGGAAATACTATAGTAGTTAATTACAAAAGAAAGAGAGGAGAAAGAGAAATAGAATCAATCTTCGCACAAAAGAGACTAATAAACTTAATCAAATCACATTGTATTAATACTTTATCATGAGTACAATATATAGAGCTATCCACAACATGAGTAATTCACACTAGGTTAGGGTTTCCATGTGCATGTTCAAGTAAAAACAAAAATAAACTCCCTCTTAGTATCAATTAAGTAGCCATAATGGAGTTATCCATGCACAAGTGAGAAATCATGCATGTGTATATAGACTCCATGAATAATAATACAACTGATAACTTAAGGATAAGTGCACACTTATCTAGGAGTTCATATTAATCTCACTCAATTGTGCTCTCTAGCCATGAAATAGGAATTGTCTCCTAATATCAAGGAATGAAGTACTATTCCTCCTATAAAATAGGAATTTTCTAAATGGTGGTTTATGAGCCAATGTTTTTGGAAACCCATGTTATTTTCTCATGGTATTACATATAGGAAGCCACCTGAAAAAAATAGATCTACTATAAATAACAATCCTCTTGAGAAAATAGAAATATGGAAAAATGAGTATGCCACTGAGTATGTAGTTGAGCATGTACCCCAACAGGTTCTCATTCAGGAATATGATGCACTCCAAGAGCACATAATTTTCAACCTCATTCATGGTCGAATGGGTCCTGAGCTTAAATAATCACATGCCAATACATTGGTGTCGACAACCATGCATGTTGTCTATAGGCTTCAACATTATATTCTATTACACAAGACTATTGTAATCAGTAATGTCAATCCTTTCCAATATTTTCTAACATGTTGTATCATTGGAGGAAAATACAATAAATGGATTGTCATATTCTAGGATTTTGAATTTGGCTTCATTTATTGCAAGTCCAAAAAGTTGTTAGTATTCACTAAACTTACGTTGAATTTTCCCTTGTAGAATGAGAACATCATTATCACGAACTCATTTTTTGATGAGCACATCTCCCTTATCTTTTCCAGTGACCCATGGTATAGGGATATCCTCGTATATATTAAAACTTTGAAGTTCTCTTCATACTTTTTTTGAGATGAATGATGATGTATTTTCTATTAGGTGAAGAATTATCCCATCATCCGTGATACTCTGAATCATCAAGGGATTTATTCAATCCTTCATCATTGTTTAATGCATGAGAAAAAGGAGAGTGTTCTTAATGATTTCCACAATGGAGTGTGTGGTGGCCATCTATTTGGGTTGGAAAAATACCATAAAATTATGTGCGCTCGATACTTTTGGTCAGCAATCTCCAAGGACTGCATTAAGGCGGTCAAACAATGCCACCCCTATCAAGTATTTTCTAGAAAAATGTGGGTGAATATTTCTCCTTTATTTTTGGTCGTCACAATCGGTCCCTTCACCAAATGGGGGGTACATTTTACAACATTCCACCCACCATGGGTTGGGGGCATTGTTATTTTATCATGGTCATCAACTAATTTACAAACTGGGAAGAGTCCATTCCTACCTTCACCAAAAAAATATTTTATGAGGAAGACATTGTCTGAGTCTACGACCAAGACAACACTGATTTAGGAGAAACAAAATTCAATCAGATATGGCACGACCCTTAAATTGTGAGGTGTTCACTATGGAAATGAACTTATGAGTTGATAGATTATGAGAGTAATGTATTGTCAGAGATCATTAATGGTATCTATCTCAAGGGGTACTATGCATGAGTGTTGATGTTCAATTTCTTTCCCCTTTGTAGTTATTGTGTATTGGTAATGTTCAGAACTAGTTTTAGTTTGTTTTTTTCATTTTGATTTTCTTATTGTGATTTTTCTTGATTGGAACATGTCATGGGAGTATTTGGTCTTCATAGCAATTGCAGATGTTTCCATCTATCACACTTGTAACCTTACCTCCACCACTTGGTCGATTTATTCACCCATGGGCTAATTTGTAACTTCCAGAGGTGCTTGTCTTGGGCCAACAAACAAAAATGTGGCTGAGTATAGCTCCATGATTGAGCTTCTTAGAGATGTCATTTTGCATGACATCTCATCTCCTGATGTTTACATAGATTTTCAATTGGTGGTGTCACAGTTGAATGGTGAGTACCATGTTAGAAATCCCATGATTCTTCAACGATACCTTCAGGTATGTCTTCTGGATCATTCTTTTGATTCCATTACTTACATTCACGTATCTAGAAGTTCAAATCTAGTGTTTGATTCCTATGTTAATTATAAATAAGACTGAAATATGTTTCTAACTTAAATAACTGAAGCACACACATACACATGTATATAAAATAATTACATTTGCACATATTTTATACTTATGTCAAGTAAAAATGATGGTATATATTACATTAATACACATTAAATACAAAAATATTGGTTGTTTTTTACAAAATTGAGCTTCTAGCCCCCTATATATATATATATATATTTATATATTTATATATTTAGATAGATACAAAAATAATACATGAATCTATGATGAGGGACTTGCCCATGCATGTGTATCACGATAACATACAATGATGTTGGCCAAATTCCAGCAGAGTTACATCGAGGCCCGCGACACTCCGACAATTTGTCACTGCATCTGCTTCGACATGTCCTCGATCTATATCATTGGGACCTGATGTGTATGAAAATCCAGGTTCCACGAGAAATTATATAATTATCTCTCTACATCCCTGTCGGGTTGGTCTTTGTCGCATCATCTAATTATATGTCATGGAAATCCATCTAGTTTCTTTGGTCCAGTATCTGCACATTCGAGATGTTTTGTGAGAATCATTGTCCATGCCCCAACAATTTGGTTTTATTTGATTCTTGATACTTCTATTAATTTAAATTCATAAAAATTTAATAGCTTAAAAAGTATTACTTATGTCACCTAGTGAAGTGCCTGTAACATCCCGTTCTACTGATAACACTTTTATTGACTTTTTTTTAGTACACTTGCATGTAAGTGATCCATTTATGGTACATTATGATTTCATTTCGATTATGGGTTATATATAATTATGATGGTGTGTTCTAAATTATTTTTATTTTTATGTGTATGTATTCACATATGTTGTTGACAAGTTTTCTTGAGTGTGCAGGACACATGACAGTTTATGGATGCTAATGGCATTAGTGCACTTCCTTCGACTCTGGATTGATTTAGGGAATGGATTGTATTTTGATTGATTATTTTCTTTTATGCACATGTGACATATGATTGATTACATTATGATTTATGTATATGGTTATTGACATTGTTTTTGTCAGTGGATGCAGGCTTGACGATGCTTGCTAGTCTGACTCACATAAGGAGTAAAGGGCTCATGCACATAAACCAAACATTGCAGGAGAGGTGTGGCATCATCCCTATCACAACCTACTAGCACTCTTTTTGTGGTCTTACCTCTAGGTTAATGATTACCTAGTTCAATAAGTCCACGATTTCACGAGGGCAGACTCAAACAATCTCTCACGAATATTTCTAAGGGGCACACAATAAAGTAGGGTCTTTATTCTTTAGAATCCCTTAGTCTCTCAGAAGGTCAACTGAGTGGAGTTTTGACTCCAAGGGTCAAACAAACTTCCAAAACAATTCAAAAGAGAGTGGCACCCTTGGAGCATGGAGGTGCATCTTGAAGGGCACGTCATGTAATTAAAAGATGAGACAAATAAATCTAGGTGGCCCAGAAAACATTAAAATCTTTAAACCTTGTTAGAATAAAATGATTATTTAGTCAGTAAATTACAAACCTAGAAGACTAACTAGAGTCTAAGTCCAAGTCTAGACTAAGTTCAAGTCTACGTTTAATTAAAGGACTAGTTAAAATATTAAATAAATTAAAAGGATTTAAAATAAAATCAAACTCTAGGAAGAAGATAAATAAAAATTTAAAAGAATGAATAAATTAAACATGTGTTCATGAAACTAATAAAATCGATTTTTAAAATAGAAGGAAATAATAATATGAGAGACTAGGTGTACACATAGAATAATCTCTAGACTCAAACTACACTAAGTCTAACTAGAAGAAAACTCCTAATCCAACTCTAACTAAGATCTTGTTAGGAGAAACCCATTAAATGAAAATTTGGGGAACAAAGGGACAACTAAGAGCAGAAATAAGAACACATTGGGGAATGTTAGGGAAATTGGCCTTTTAAATAAAATGAAAAAGGTAATTACTTGTGCAACTTGGGGAGAGTGTGACAAGTGTGTGGGTGAATAATCATAATTAATTTAATCTAAAAAGTTAATTATTTGTGCATGAGGACATGTGTCAGTGAAGAAACTTCTATAAAACAAATGGTGTATAAGGGAAATGAGGATCTCACTATTTCTTGGTAATGTTATGCTGCAAAAATTTGTGGACTGTGTTTTACTTGTGAGAGTTGGCATACCAATCTTATAGAAAGAGTGGAAGATATTCCTTGCCAGGAAAGCCTTGGAGCTATTGGTTTCTAGTTTTTGTGTGTGTCCTCTTTGCATCTCGGGGGGATAATGGGGAAGAAGAGTACCCCTAGCATTGGTTGGGAGGTACCGATGAAGTATTGGGATTTGAAAGTGAAGGGAAGGGGATGTGTGCATAGTTGATTTGGTTAAAATCACCAGTATGTTTTTATCCAAAAACTTTATATGGTAATATTTATTCCGAAGGAAAAGAAACTTTCTCAATAAATAGTTCGATGTAGAATTATGGTTGGATTTCCTTAATTTATATTAACTTCAAATTTTAAATTATTCACAGTAATTTAGATTGTTAAAGCCATTGAAAATCTATACACTAATGAGTAAATTATTAAATATTATGATGGTTGTATCAAAGTTATTAAAGAAACTTACTAATTTTATTTTGGAACTGTATATTTTAATTTTCATGGAAAATTGTGTATGTAGGACTGTTGACAACAAACTCATGTTTTATCATTAAGTAATTCTGTAGAAAGATCCTATGTTAATCATAGATTTGTACCTACTCTTTTGATTTCCTGCTGTTGAAAGATGAGTAAATAAACAAAGGCCCTCAAATGCAATGCCTTGTAAGACCTCGATTTGCAGTTGATTAATCTCATTAAGTGGAATCATTTAGTGTGATTGATGTGTTAAATATTTATGTTGAAAATAATTGTAAACAAGAAGTTATTTTTATTTGTAGAGCGCTTGTGATAAAGTATAATTGTCGAGGATTCTCTAAGAGAACCGTGTATCTTTCGACCTCCTTTTTACATGACAAGAAATGAGTAGTTAAGCTAATATTTAATCGATGTTGAATTCCTTGTTCATTCTCATGTGACTAATTCATTCTCTAGAATCCAGTTCTATTTCAACTTGCCTCTATCTTCAAAAATCTTAGGTGTTCTGAACTTTTTACATGTGATGCATGCACACCAGGGAAACGATCATGCTGAGAAGTGTCATAGCTTGGGGTTGCATGCTCCTCACATCTACTAATTACTTTTTTATCTGTAATTGTCGGGGTTTTCCATAGTGGTAGGTACATGGAAGTAGGTGTGGCAGAGGTGACAGGTGTAACATAGGTACATGATGGCGCAAATTTCCTATCGGATAGGACAACGAGCCTAGGACATGCGTCATACCGATATGCATTTTTGGGGATATTCAGTTCTTGTGTTAACCACAGGCTAGGGAGGACTATGTGTGCCGATGCATGACATATTTCCATGGAATTAACCATGGTTAAGTCTTTTGGCCCCTCCCCCATATGTTAAAGTTCGGTGGGGTAAGGGGGGGCGAAAATGTGTTAGGAGTCGTTGATCAACGTCAAAAACCTCCAAATTTATATCATTCAATCATGTTTGCATGAAAATTTTCACGCCAAGGTATATGGGTGCAGGATGGGACCTGTCCATCCCTGCGACCCAATATAAAGGTGCTACATGGAATCTGAGGGTTGTGGATCCTCAAAAATTAAATTAGTGTGTCCATGTAGAGGTAAGGATCGATAGGGAAAGGCCATCGTGGTTGTAGGATTATAGGGAACCAATCCAAATTTCTAGGTGGAATTGATATGCCATGTCAGCATACAAGTCAATACACATCAACTAAAATTTCATAGAAATGCTTGAGAATTATTGGAAAATTTCAGTATTTTCCAGGTTATGTTTTTTAAGGTCATTTTTTGGTCCCTAAATCGTGTTTTTAGAGACTCAATTTTTTTTTAATATAGGTGTCATTTTTTCACCTCAAATGAAATATATGGGTGATATATTTCTGAGAGTGTAAACCATTCATCAAATGGAGCTAGGATGAAGAAGTTACAAGCCAAACTGTGAGGGGTAAAGTTTAAGACCCAGTTAATTTCCAAGGGCCATAACTTCCTGCTCAGGAATAAGATAGAAGGATGAGAGTAGTCTATGGAAATATATTGATCCATAGAACACATTAATGGAGTTAAATTAGAAATATGGGCAAAGACAAATTCATAGGAGGAGGTAGAAGGTACCTGTATCATTTAGGGACAAGAGTACTAATTGGCTTGAAACTTCAACAGGATGTATTTAGCTTCCTGGAGTTTGGATGAACCTGAAACTTGGCCATATTTTCCAAATTTTGAATATGAAGGAACCCAGTTGAGATCCTATCAAAATTTCAAAGGAGAATGTGCAAGGATTCATAAGCTCGGTTAAAAATTAACCTTGGTTGAAGGGGTTTTGGGTAATATTCAAATGGTCATAGCTTTCTGCTCAAAAATCAAAATTGATTAAGAAAGTAGTCATTGGAAAGGTATTGGACCAAGGATTACATTCTATCACCCCAAATTGTTAGATGAGAAATAAAATATGCAGGGAATTAGAAAGAATAATTTTGATAAACATGAAGGAGAAAAATTGTACATATGTTACCATGATGGTGTATTGTGGGCTTAACTAACAGTTGTTACTGTGTTCTTTCTTTCACCAGAATTTTTAGAGTTATTACCTTATATAATAAATTTGTTGGAAGCAAAGATTAGGGTTGTTAATAAAACACAGTAAATTGTCTTTAGCAAATTGGTATTTTCAGGTATGAGGTATTTTCAGTTAATAATACAACTCGAGAAGAAGAAATTTATGCATCATTATGGCTTGTTGGAAGTTTATTATGCATGTCAACTTGAAACCAAATGGGCCAGGAATGGAGGAATAATGGTTCAAGAAAATACAAGTGTTGAAGTGTTCAGAGAAGGAAAGTTAAAAATCAGTTTGGTCCAGAAAGTAAAATAATGGTAAAGGTCCAAGTCAATAAGAGAGCATGAGTGGTTATGTAATTTGATCATGTGGGTGTTGGGTTCATGTAAAATGATTTCAACATTAATACAAAGGGATACAAGAAATTAATAAGGCTTCAGATAGCTAAGAACAACACAGAAAAATGGTACAAAAAGAAAGATGTTGTTGCAATTACTGTAGAAAAAATTATGTTATGAATTTTTGGACATCCATACATAGTACAAGAAAATGGAATGCATATGCATTTATGATCATGCTAGTGAAGAAATATTAGTTTTAAAATAGATATGTTGTAATGAATATAGATTTTTTGATATATATATATATATATATCTATATATATATATTATGAAAGTTGTTAATGATGGTTTTTATGCGAGGAAAGAATTAATTATTTCATGGCTACAACTGTGGCTGATGATGTTGCTACATATGGAAGACATTGATGCTAGAATTATTGATTGTGTGTTGTCATTGATGGAAACATGATTCAAACATGTACAATAAACATAGAAAAAGGAAGATCACCTTGGGGTGGAGAGGTAGATCACCTTGGGGTAGAAGAAATTCGTGATCACTGTTGATCACGATAGGATCAACAATGATCATATGTTCTTAAATCTCAAGATAGGTATCATGCATAAAATCCATGTACAGAAAGAGTAATGAGCCATAATGAAATAAGAGCTCAGTAGGGTTAAAGACTAAATATCAGTGCATAAATGAATGCAAAAACATTTATTAAAAGATTAGGAGAAATAGCGATGAACACATCAGAGATAAGACCACTAAAAACATTCAAGAATCGTAAGGAAACTTTGTTACGGTCAAAAAATATGTCAATCGTCGATCAACATCCCATAGGAATCCTGACAATGATCAAATCAAGGTGAAGTCAAATATTGGGAGGGATTAAATCTCAACCATAATTTCTGGAGCAGTAGCATTATGGACAGTTGTATTAAACCGGAATCATAGATCGAGAGAGATTAAATAAGAGTGGTCATATTTCATGGAGGAAATTCAAGGGAGCTCTGAACTGTTAGATCAGTTCAATATCTATCCTAATCGTCATATAGAACCAAGTGGAAGGACATGATAAGTGGACCCCATAATACATGTTGGTACTAAAGTCTGCACCTGACTACTAAAGGGAAAAACTAGGCCATCTATCATTTTAAAATGATTGTTTCTTTTAATTTTTTGTTTGTTGGTCAGAGGGTTGTTCTATCAAGACAAAAGGGAGGTTGGGTTGGGAGAATGATATGGATGAGGGTCCTCCTCGGATGGTGTCACACTAATGATAAATCAGTGAAATCATAGAAAAAAAAGGGAAACAACAAAATACTCAATGAATAAGATTCTGCGAGAAGTTCAATACTTAAAATATCATTTCAAGACATTAAACATGTATCAAAAACACAGTTACTCCCACAGGTTGCAAATANAATAAAAAAAATCTTCACCAAAGCATTAGATGTTCGACAGTTGCATATTAGTAAAAACAAGTCATACAATAGATGAAAGGAAAGGAAATGTACGTTACACAAATCAAAAACTGTATTCAAGATAATAATAAAAACACATGAAGATTTGAACAAAACTAGAACATCAATAGTATGTTCACTAGGTAGACAGATTTAATCCATGCATAGAATGGGTCCAACCAACTTGATGTATTTCTATCCTTTCCCCAAAAAATCCAACCCTTATAATATCCAAAAGCTAACTATTTAAAAGAGGTGCAGAGGTTCTCATCCTTAGGGGAATGAGACCTAATTTATGTAACTATTCGTAAAAAAATTATGAACTTGACTTAATCATCAAGATTCATTCTTATCACACACAGAAGACAACTCTTGTTCCTAATACCAGCAAATGATGGAATTAATCGACTAAAACTACTACTGTCTCTGAAACATAACTGATACATGTGTTGGAGGAACTGAATTGGCAAAAAATGGGCCTCAGAGTGATAGAGAGGAGCTCTGTGTTGAACAATGGCATGCCTTCAAGATGTTGGAGGCCACTGGAGACAACTATCTGCATGAGAAGAGTATGTTGAAGTGTATTGGAACTAATCTGCGTCGACCTGAAACTGAGACTTAACTCTTTGTCTGTGCCTGATATTTTGGAAGCTAAGCACACTCTGTCTCCACTATAATTGTTGCTTATTCTCTCTTTCTATGTGATGAGTTGGTCATGAATAGGAAGATGTGGAGCCGAGCATATAATAGGAAGACAGGATGAGTGGATACAAGGGTAGATGGCCTGTAAGGACATATGTCAAAATGTAAGAGGAGGTGTGAATACGATCGAGGTATTGGGAGTATGGAGTTGGCGACATGTAGTGAGGGATACAGGTGTCAAGTAAGGAGAGGGGAGGTATCTATGTGTGAGTGTGAGTGGAGGACACGTGTCAAGTGGTGAGAGGAGCGAGGGTAGTGAGTGGAATAAGTGGAGGTGACGTGGTGACCTGATGTCATTTAGGCACATGATTGTGGAAGTTGTTGAGGGTGGTTTGGGTACACACCACTTTTGGGCACACAATCACCCACAAGCTCCCACATACCCTTTCCAACAATATCATGGTTCCAATTGTGAGACTGCTGTAGAAAATTAACGTCTGGGCAGTTTGCATCCCTGCAATGAAGTATAGCCGCCAATGTGACTACGATCTGTGATTAGGGTGATATTTACTTGCCACAAGAATCGACGGCTCTCGTTGACTTGGGATCAATGGTCCAGATTCACTTCAAAATTTTGGGCTTTGGGTGTTTCAAATGTAAAGCATGAAAATATCTTGGAGGAAAAATATGTGAAGTGAATGATTTGTTGTCATGTGTCCCCATTCATGGACAACCCATATTCGCTTCGGGACTTAAGCTCTTTGGCTCTTCGAGACTGGCTCTTCGACTACTTTGGCACCTCAATAGTTTGGCACATCGGGAGTTTGACACTTTGGCACTTCAGGAATTCGACACTTCGGGAGTTCGAAACTTTGATACTTCGAGAGTTTGACACTTAGACACTACGAGAGTTTTTGGTGGTAAAGTATGAAAATATCTTGAAGGGATGAGGTTAAAACCCACGCGATTATGCACCCCCGAATGGATGATAGGCATTGATCTGATCAGCCTGGTGGATCTTTACCATTGAAAATTTCCTTATTCGTTTTGACAATCTTGGCCCGAAAATGACCATTTTGAATGGATGTGTTTTTCCACGGGCATTTCCTGTTTATATAAAAAGGCTTGATCGACTTGTTGTGATCTCAATAAATGGAAAATACGATGACAAGAATTTCAAAACAAATACGACATGTATTTTATCCTTCAAAAAAAACAGAAACAAAAATGCACAAAGACTGAAACATGAAAGAAACGAATAAGAACCAAGTCACTCGAAAATGGGAAACTTACCATAATGTGAGAAATTGATGAAGGCATAGGGAAAAGAGAGAGAAGAGGTAGGGGTACAGACCTAGGTTACGACATTAGCTCCAACTGGGGATAGCTCATCCCTGTGAGGTTATAAGAACTCTATATCAGTTCCTTGAGATTAAATAACTTCTCCAACCTTCCATCACTTACCTTTGTTTCCATATGTCAGCCCTATGTATATATTCCTATCCCTCAGCTATGCATTTTATTAGACCAAAAAACTAAGACAACACCCTAGTGCCTTGTTGGGCTATGGAGTTTTTATTCATTCATAACTAACTAATCAAAAGAAATACTAAAAGGAAAAAATATATGCTACAAGAGGAGTCTTCCCCCCATCCTTAAACAAAATAGTGTTTCAGAAAGTGCCCATTTACTGGGCCTCCAAATATATCTGTATCATCTAGGTTGTGGAGGATAAATGTGTTGTTGATCAGAACTTCGACCACCTTAAAAGGGTCAAACCAGAGGTTGTCAAATTTACCATGCTTGGACTTATCATCCCTTCCGACATCCCACATTAATACCAGGTCACCCTTTTGAAAGATATCCTTCTTGGTTTTCTTGTCAAAGATTGACTTGATCTTGTTCTAATATGCTTATGTTCTCTGCTCTAGTGCTTCTCTCTTTTGTTGAACTTCTATAATTCTCCTTTGGATGTCATTGGGTTCCTCAATCTCCTCCTGCAAGAATTTTACGACTGGTATACCAAGATGAGTTGTAAAAACAACATATATGCCATAAACAAGTTGAAATGGTGAGGTTCCCAGGGAATTCTTAGTGTTGTTTATGTCAACCCATATAGCATATTTGAGTTTAGAGTCCCAAGATTTCTTGCTTTCAGTCAAAAAATTCTTAATAATATTGATGAGAGTCTTGTTTGATGATTATGCCAAGTCATTTCCTTGAGGGTAATAGGGTGTGGAATGTGTCAAGGAAATGTTATGACTAACATAGAAGTCAATCATGGATTTGGACTTGAATGCTTGGGCATTCTCTATTACAAGTTGTAATGTCCCCAAGGCCGAGCCCTATTGTAAATCATGTCTATGAAGTATAAAGCTTGCATTATGAATTGTAATTATGTTTTATAGGCCGGTGAGACAAGTTTATATAAGCTAGTGGGATTATGTGTTATTAGGCCAGAGAGCCTAAGTGTTAAGGCCGGGAGCCTGCTTTTGTATATGTAATCATGCAGAACATTAATAAAAATATAAACACTACTACGTGCAAACCAACCATGATGAATGAGTGATGGGGGACTAAACTTCCACAGAGTAGGTAAGGGATTGGGGGCTGGAAGGTTGGAAAGAGAGGCTAAGTGTTGAGCTTAGGGGCTTAATTCCTTGGGAATAAAATTTTAATATTATTCCAAAAGCCATGTGAAATTTATGTTTTATCCTAAGTCCTCGGAAGGACAGGTGACTCCAAGGGGGAGGAGCGTGCTTCATGGATGACATGTGTGAGCCCAAGCATATGCAATTTAACCCAGAAAATGAGCAATGTTGAGGGTTCAACCTCCCATTCTCCATCCTCCATCTGAACTCGCGGGTGTCCATGATCAACCTCTGTTTCGGTGTTTATTCTAGAGAATCCTTACCTGAACCGTTAAGTCTCTGTGTGGGATCTCTACACACCCTCACACATCCCTAAAACTTGATCCATGAGTCTATCCTGTATTGTTGGTTGGGGAAAACTGAATGTCCCATAATTGCTGAGCCTTGTTATGCTGTAGCATCTGTCTGTCACCAATTTTGGGAATCCCATGTATGTGTTTCCAGTGGACTATTGTGGTCGCATAGTGCTTGAATGCGTGTGGATTGTGGACCATTGTATGTTCATGTGGAGCCTCGTGGTTATCCTCATCATGCAGAAATTGAGTCGGAAGGGGATGAAGAACCGAGTTTTAAGGCCCTTAGTTGAAGAGGCAGTCTGTCAGGCCTGTGAAAACCTATTTCCAGGTGAAGGAATCTTCTAGGAAGTGGTATTCTTCCAGAGAGATTCCAGCACCAGCTATGAAGCTCTAAGACTTCCTGATCCAGCCTGTTTTTGAGACCCAGAGAGGGAGGTGAAGCATTGATGGACTGTTCTTGTGAAGGTGTATACTCCCAGGCGGAACATGCATGTGGGGAATCAGAGTCCATGAGTACTTGGCATAAGAAGGCATCCTGGGAAAAATCCTTCTGGTTATTTTGTGCAGTTTTCCCTGTAACCTCAACCTAGACTAGGATTTGTTGCCTTGGGTGGAGCTTAATCCCATCTCGGGAGTGACCCACTACTGAATATGATGAGTAGCATGGTCTAAGGCTAGGAGGTTCGAGGAAGGCCTGCACGTGGTTGGCAGAATTACCATGGTTTCAAAGATAAGTATCATATTATGCTTAATATTATGTTTTGCATTCCTATGATGCTTATCTGTATCATGTATTCTATTGTGCATATGAATTATTGTTAATGCCAGGGATTATTTATGTTAGCAGTAATCTTGTGCTTACTCTGAGTTAAATGTGTTTAATATGACTTAAATGCATGTTATTAATTAAGTATGAGAATAATGTTGTTCCACACAGTAGCATTTGCCCAACTAGTGGGATGATGGCTTTCCAGGGGCATTACAAATTGGTATCAGAGAACGGTTACAACACTAAGCCTAGATGGGCCATGTTAGTGGAATTTGAAGAAAAAGTTTCGGAAAGAAATGTTGTCGAAGTAGACAAAATTCAAGTTCAGATCCCAAGGTTTCAACATTGAGCCTGGATGGGCCAGATAAGTGGTATTTGGACCCAAGTTTTTGAGAGGAAATTGTGTCTAGAGGACTAATTTTGAACCTTAGTTTGTCTCTGAGTACCAAGGAGTTACTTGGTCATGTCACGAAGCTTAGGAGGAATAGCGGTAGAATAAAA
>JASDQU010222576.1:0-12280 GCA_032191745.1 Picea mariana
GCCACTTATGGGACCACGTTTTCATATCTTAGGTGGCCTTTTACTTATCTTCGTGTGTCAACGATCCACCTGAGTGGTTGCGGGTCCATGCTGTAGCTGCCTCTGTATATCAGATAAACACTGTAGCAAGAATACATTAATTTCCGTTTGTTTTTCTTTCTCCTTTATCAACCTTTCATTGTCGTCCTTGCAATTCTGTAATTCGGCCACCTTACAGTTTCATCCAAATACGAAGGGGTTTCCACTGCCCTCCTTTCATCAGATTATTCATCTTTGTTATTCGAGCCATCACCCACTTCATGGCTCGTCACCATCCTTTATACTTGTATTTTTCCCACGATTTACTGACTGCTTGAGTGCTGAAAAAACACTTAATGTTATCCAACAGTCTATTATTTTATGAACAACACACAATTCATATTTCTTAAATACACACATAGTAGAAAGTTTCATTCTTTTCTTCTGTAAAAGTTTAACCAAACTCTTTAGGAAAAAGGTAATATAGGGTTTCACCCTTAAATTTTTTTTAAATATGGTTTTTATGCAACTTATCCATGATCCCAAGTAGGCCAAGTGATGTAACCATGCTCTGATACCAATTTGTAACACACCCGACCCCTAAGTATCTTTCCTAGGGATGGGGCATCAAAATCTCACTCTCCTTCACCTTTCAAGTCCTTTGTCTGAGGTCTTCATCCTCTTCTAATTACCCGTAGCATTCTAATGACTGCTACTAGGCTCGAATCCAAACTTTGGGTTTCAAGTTATGGATTCCCAAGGTTCTTCAAGCATTCATTGGTTGAGGGCCACGTGGCATCCATGTGAAACCACCCCACACATATTGTCTCCAAGTTCTTCATCCACAGTGGAATTCCATCCATCGTATGATCCCATGACTAGACTCAACCTTCGCCTAACACATAGGCATATAACATGTAGGCCAACAAGAACTTCGACACTTCAGCGCTTCGGTGCAGAATGCCTCCTTACTGTCTATGCACTAGACCTTTCGAATTATGGAACTCCCGAAGTCCTGTAAAATTTCCATGTGGCTTCAACCTTCGGGCCTTTTGGTCTCTCTACAATACTGCACTCCAAATCCTCCGTAGTTTCGAAGTTTTGGTTACTTCACCAGCCACTTTTGCTAGGCGTGAACATACCACAGACTGACACATAGAAGGGCCAGGGGTGACACGTGTCACATTCCAATAGGCATATAGGGTCTACGGAAAGAACATATCAAGTTGACATGTGGCACATCGATCATGGGTCCATGTCACCCTGGTGACATCAGCTTGCCACATCACACCAGACTGACATTCTTCTAAAATCTCTTAAATCTCATGATCGAGCTCCAACCACATGGATCCATAGATCCACGGCTAATGTTACTTCGTGACTTCATCCTTCGGGAGTTTTGCGATGAAAAATCCTCTTTTCTCCTGAAGTTGGTCAGCACCGAGGTGACCACAACCTAGATATGACAGTTAGGAAAAGTTCTGAAGCATCCTCGAATCGACGAATCTCATTACTTTGGGCTTCGAAGATTTTTGAAACACCACAACTCAAATTCCCCAGAGTGCCCAGTCTCCGAACTAAAAGATTTAGCGCCATGCATCCCTTGTATATCGATGGTTGAGAGGGATCCCAAAGAATCCATGGATAAAATGTCCACATTACTTTTTGACTTAAGCCTTTGGGGAGTTTGGCGTTATAACACCCCTGTCCTCCCGAAGCAGTCAATGCTGGACTGACTACATTGTAAATCTGACTGTTAGGAAAGAAATCGAAGGATCCCTAGATCTATGGTCCTGATCCCTTTGTGACTCCGACCTTCTGAGGTTTTTGTTGGATCATGTTGTCATTGATGCCAATGGTTTGATTGATTGATGTCAAGTGATTGATTAATGTCAAAGGATTGATTGATTCATGATTGATGTAATGTAATATGTATTGTCCTTGATGAGAATGAATATATGAAGATGGATCAATGAGTTGTCATTGATACATGATGAATATGGATTGATGTGATGATACATGATGAAGATGGATCGATGTGGTTTCATTGGTATATTATGCATTGTTGGAAAAATGTATAGATGACTCATTATTGTCTTATCATGACTGATAAAGTGCACAAATGGATTAACTCCAAATTGGTCCCCTTATGGTGAAAGCCATCATGGGAAGATGCTTTGTGGATTGAGTTATCCTAGAAGAATGGTTGGAGGACCCATTCTTGTATGTGCAATAATGAGATTAATATCAATTAAGTTGTTGGTGAAACTATCCTAGATGGATAATACTTTTTATGCGATTTTCAGTGGTATGTGGAATGTCACATAACTCCTCACGGTTTGAGAGTTATGGCCTTATGAAGTTGGAGGACCCTCACATATTGGCTTGAAGCCCCAAAAGGTCAAAGAAGTCAAAGTGATTGAAAATAAGAAATCATTATTTAAATGATAAAGTAAAGTGACAAAGTCAAGGTGGATTATTTAAATAATAAAGAGAAGTGACAAAATCAAGAAATGATAAAGTAATGTGACAAAATCAAGAAGGAATATTTAAATGATAAAGTATTGGAGAAATTTCAATTTATGGAAAGTGGTTAACCCTAAAATAAGGAAAATAGGTTAAGTGACCTAGAGGATGAAAGTATAAATAAGATAGCAATGGTCTCTTGAAAAAACATCCTTTTTGTGGATCAATGGAGAGCTTCTTGTGAAAATATATTTTGGAGTATTGATGGAGAGCTTCTTGTGAGAGAATTTTGGTGTGGATCTCTTGAGCATGATTGAAGATATATTCTGAGAGAGAGGAAATCAGGAGGATCTCATGAACGCATTGAATTTTTGGCAATTCTGATATCATGACGATGAAATTCTTGGAATTACAGAAAAACCCTATTTTTTGAGGTGTACACAAGTTGTCTGTGTATAGGGTGCGTATACATGGGCTGTCTGTGTATAGGGTGCGTACAATACGCGGGATGAATATGTACATGGAGCGTACATTGGATAAAATCATGGGGATTTGTGGTTGAGCTGATGACAAGTTGTTGAAGACTGAAGTAGGTTCTAGATCTTCATTCTATGGGCTTAGATATGTCACTGAGAGACTGGTATGGTTACATTATTGTCTTGATGGATAGTATTTCTTGTTGTGTTGTGAATTATTAGGGAATTCTTGGTATGGTTGTTGTGATGTGGTTGATGTTGGTTGATAGAGTGAGCAATACTCTTTTGATTCAATTGTGATATGATTSCTATGGTATACTAGTTGCTTATACATGATTGAGTTAGCATTCATATTGATTGGTTGTGGAGCATGAGTAAGATATTGGAGAGCTTGGATGTTTTGTGACTCGTTGGTGATCAATTTGGATAGAGAGAGAAAAAAGAGAATGATAAATTAGTTGCAGAGGATCTGAGTTAATATTGAAGGATAAACCCTAATAGATTAGAAGGTATACATAGGCTGTTGTATACCCTGGCCGCATACATACGCAGGCTACAATAAGCCAGGGTGTGTACACACACGGGTTTCACTATTGACAGGTCACGTACCTATTGCAGATTGATATTTGTTGAGGATTGTTGCCTCATCTTAGTTGGTGCTGAGTGTGTAAGCTGAGTCTTGCATGATAGAGCTGGTGCTCATGTAGAGTTTTACTCTATTAAGTTGTTGCTAAAAAACCCCAAGGATTGTAGTCCGTAATAAAAAGAAAATTGTACATACATCTTGTGTTCTTTGTGTTCCTTGTGGTGATGACTTGTTGATGACATATTGCTGATATATGTTGCTGGTATGTGTTCACATATAACTGGTTATAAATGATAACAATGAGTAATGAGTAAAATGTTGAATGCTAACTAATGAGTTTTGTGTAAGAGGGAAGTTTTGGGAAAAAGAGCCCCACACTCATTCACCGCCCCTATAAGTGTGGTAGGTGTGTCCAACAAGTTTGGATTTACTTCCATTCCATTCTCCCGAAGTAGGACTTCACCAAATTACCGTTTGCGGGTCCCTCCCCCTGAATGATCAGACAGTAGGTGGGGCTCCTAACGATCTCCCCCAAATCTACGACTCTCCTTTACTTCGTAACTTCAACGTTCAGGGTGTTTGATGCTATAGAATCTCTATCCTCCCAAAGTATAACTTCATTGAAGTCTTCTCAGTGTAGATCCAACGACTGAGGGAACCTTCTAACATTCTCGATCGATGGCTCTTACTACTTCGTGATGGGGAGTTGGATCCCTGTTAGTCGATAAAATAGGTTCCTCTAACCACTAGGGAAACTGCCCAATGCTAGTTGACCCTACAGGTAACCATGACTCTCGGTCAACTTTGGTCGGTTTGTGACTATTTGGGCCAACAATACTCCAAAGTCCCAGACTTCTGTAGTTTCGAAGCCAGAGGGACTTAGCTCCCTTAGGATTAGCACAAGGTTCCTGGGTGTTGGTCACATAAGTCCTTCTAAACTCTTGTGAGTTAAACACATCTTCCTCATCATAAAATTTCTAAGGACTTGGGAATGGTATCTTGGTTCCACAACAAGGAGTCTGAAGGAGACATCCTCTCTAGACCAACAAGGCCAGATTGATGAAATGATTTCTATCCCAACCCTCCTACAGGTTTACTTCCCAAGATGTCTTGAAGGATAAAATGGGGCATATAGACGATCAATAAAAACATAAGTCCACAATAAGGTACGTTCATACACATATCTTGACCATTCCATACATAAACCATTCTTAGATGTATAAATGCATACATTCATTCATTACTCCATTTCAAAATATAAAATATGGAAATACTTATTAGAACCAGAAATCGTGATGCGACTGCTGAAAGGGGTGTCTGTTTCCACCCAACCATAGGCTCAGTCACTCCTAATGGATTTACCACTGGCCACCCCCGAGATAGACAATGATGCTCTGAGAGATAATTCTTTCTTCCATATCAACAACAATCATGGATGAAGGTTATTCTCCTCCTCCCATAGGATCTTGGCAACAAGTTTTCTCTATACCAAGAAAGGAGGCCTACCTAATTACTTACTCAGTCACTTATAACCCTCGTCTATCATCTTGTATCAAAACCCATCTAGCCACATCCCGTGACAAAAACACGTTCATTTCTCCATTCTTCCTCGAACTTGAGAGATTAGTCTCTCATCTTTTCACTCTTCACAACTCTTCCTCTTCCTCTTCCCACCATGCCTTCCTTTCTTGCCTTCCTCAACAAGATTCTGTGTGGTCCAAATTCCTAGTCCGTGGTCAAGTCTGAAATCCTTATAGATGGGCACTCTGCACCATCCCCTCATTAACTCTTGAGGAGGTCTTTGCACCTACCATCTTGACTGCAATTCATTCCTGGGTCATAGGACTATTTTGGTCCTGAGCAATTAAATCCAGCAAGGTACTAGTTTGGTGGGGGTTATCTCAACCATTCCTAGTTCCCCTCACCATCTCTTTCATAGAATCCATGGTCTATCTTGGAAAACCCACTCTTTCAGTAGTCATGCAACACTTATCCATTTCTATTAATAACAGAAATTACATTCCTTGACTTTTTATACAAAGGTTCATCAAATCAAACATTCACACATATTGAGTTTTCCATAGTCTCTTGGCCAATATATTTGTATTTACAAAATGAGGGAAACATGGGTGTTATAGAAGATCGGTGCACTTTGGTGATGGAAGTATTTTACCATAAAAGGTGTTTGAGTTCCATGTCCTTCTTTGACCGACCTATATTCATCCTTAGAGATCTGTTTATAGTACAAGAGGTTGTGGAGTTTTTTTTTGGTCTATGATACTCCAATTGTAATGTTTAAACAATGATTGATTGAATACAACGATTACTTTTGCAAGACACTTTGAAGTCTACTGTATCGCTATCTTTCTGTGGTAATAAAGAATGCATTTAGATTTTTATTCTTTCTATCTATTCTCTACAATATTTGTCTATGTACCAATTTGAATAGCAATTCAAAAATATAGATATCTAATGGCCAATATTCATATAAACATATATCTATTATTTTCTTTATGCATAGATATATAAGAAAAAGTTAGTACCCCACAGTAGATCAATATTTACATGTTAGTAAGACATAAAGTCTTTGAGGAGACACCTAACCTCCCTATGGAGCAAGAATAGGATGAATGGAATGCACCTCTTTAGAAACTACAAGGATGTTACAATATCAATGCTGATGAAGACAATGATCCTAGGAATGTGAACATTGCAGAAACTGAAGGACAAAGAGAAATAGAAGGACCATGAGTTGAGCTACCCTTTAACCAATCAAAATCAAGAAAGTTAATATTGGAATAGAGCAAGCATCTAAGATCGCAAACGTTGGAGATTATTGGGATGATGCCACCATTGATACGATCACAAAAATACTGCATGAATATCAGGACTTGTTTCCAACCAATTTCACATAAATGAAGGGCATTAAAGGGCCCATGGGAGAAATGAAGATCCCCTTGAAACCAAATGTAAGGATAGTCAAGTAGAGACCTTATAGACTGAATCCCAAGTATAAACAGAAAGTCAAGATTGAATTAGATAGAATGATGGAAGAAGAAATCATAGAACCTGTTGAAGAATTAGAATGGATTAGCCCTATGGTGGTCCAAGATAAGAAGTCAGGAGAGATCAGAATCTGTTTAGATTTAAGGAAGTTGAATGATGCATTCTTACATGATCCATTCCCTACACCGTTTACTAATGAAGTGTTATATAATGTGGGAGGACATGAAGTTTACTCCTTCACAGATGGATTTTTAGGTTATCATCAGATCAAGATTTATAAGGAATATCGCCATAAGACCACATTTTCAACATAATAGGATTCTTTCCAATACATAGTGATGCCTTTCAGACTGAATAATGCACCAACCATCTTTTCTAGGGTGGTGGTCAAAGCATTCAAGGAATTTTTACATAAATTTTTGGAAGCATATTTTGATGATTGGACTGTTTTTAGCTTATTGAAAAATCATATTGAATGTTTAATACTAATGTTGGATAAGTGTAGGCAATGTCAGATTGCACTGAACCTAAATAAGTGTATCTTCTTTTCACCCTTTGGAGTGTTKCTAGGCCATATTGTGTGTAAGCAGGGGTCACTGGTAGATCCTTCCAAGATTGCCATCATTGTTGATCTACCTCCTCCTACTTTGGTTAGACAGTTACGCACTGTGMTGGGACATACTGGATACTATAGAAAGTTCATCAAGGTATATGTAGAGATAACAACACCCATGGAAAATATTTTAAAGAAAGATTGTTAGTTACAATGGTCATAAGAATGTCAGCAGAGCTTCGACACACTGAAACAGAAAATGGTAATTGCACCCATTCTGGTTTTCCCAGATTGAAGTAAGGAATTCCATGTGCATGTTGATGCTTCAGATATTGCATTAGGAGCAGTGTTAGCACAACCATGAGCATGATATATTGACCATCCGTTAGAATTTAGTAGCAGGAAGCTCTCTACAACTGAGATAAATTACACTACCACCGAGAGAGAAGGTTTATCCATGGTACGCGTTGCAGAAGTTTTGACACTACTTGTTGGGAGGACATTTTAAGATGTTCATTGATCACTCTGTGCTGAAGTACCTAGTCAACAAGCTAGTGTTGGGGGAAATAATATGTAGGTGGCTACTGCTATTCCAGGAATATGATTTTGAGATTGTGGTCAAGCTAGGGAGAATGAACAAGGGACTTGACCACTTGTCCAAGTTAGAACATGGAGAGGAACCTACCAGTTTGGAGGATGCACTACCAGATGCACAATTGTTGGCCATCAGAAAGGTTGATGATAACTTCTATGAGATAGTCTAGTTCCTATCAACATGAATGGCACCCTGCGAATATATAATCATTCAGAAGAAATAGTTGGTAGTTCGTGTTGTAGATTTTTCACTTATAGATGGACAACTATATAAGATGGGACCTGATGATATCTCACGGAGATGTGTTATGAAGGCATAAAGACCACTGATTCTAGAAGAGGCACATGAAGGGATCAAAGGAGGACATTATGCAGGAAAAGACACATCGCAGAAGGTTCTTTGAGCTGGCCTCTGGTGGCCCACTTTACACAGAGATGCTAAGGAATACTACAGAGCCTGCGATGTATGTCAAAGAGTTTGGAAACCTTCCAGAAGAGATGATATGCCTTTAGCACCGCAACTAACATTAAAAACATTCGAGAAATGGGCCATTGATTTTGTGGGACCTATAAACCCACCAGGAATGCGCACAAAAGCTCGTTACATCATCACCGTGATAAAATATTTGACCAGATGGGTAGAAGCAAGAGAAGTTAAGGACTGTAGTGAAACTACATCCGTGAAATTCATATTTGATGATATCATAACCTGATTTGGATTCCTGAAGACCCTGATGAGTGATCAAGGTACACACTTTATTAATAAGACTATTGAAGCCTTGAATCAGGAATTTGAAGTTCATCATTAGAAGAGTAAGCCATACCACCCACAACTGAATGGAATAGTCAAAAATTTCAATAAGATCTTGGAGACAACACTGACGAACAAATTGCAGTGTAAATAGAGATGATTGGGATTTGAGAGTACCCACATTGTTATGGGATTATAGAACCACTTGTAAGAAGCTGACAATGCATACTCCATTTAAGTTAGTTTATGGTATGGAAGCAGTGGTACCTATGGAATATTTTATTCCTATTCTAAGAATCACAACATTCACAGATATGGATGACACTGGAGCTGTTCAAAACAGGCTCGCAGAGTTGGTAGAACTAGAAGAAGATAGGTTCATTGCAAGATTCCATCAGTAGGTACAAAAGGAACAAGAGAAGGCCTACCATGAAAGACATATCAAGAAGAAAGCATTTAGGCAAGGAGATCTGGTATTGGTATATGACAACAAGTTTTGAAGCATCCAGGGAAGTTCAAGACACATTAGCTTGGGCCATATAAGGTTGTCTATGTTACAGAAGGAGGAGATGCATAGTTGAAGATTTTGAATGGAAAATGGAAGGAAGGTTTAGTGAACGAGAGCTGATTGAAATTGTACTACGACAACCAGCTACCTCACAACTTTCAGTAAAATCATAAAAATAAGGGTCTAGCTACCAGGTGAAGTTGAAACTAGGTACCAGACACATAAAATATATTTTGTATAAGGAAGGGAGGGAAAAAGAAGAAAGCACAGGCTGCTCCATGCAATCTGTAGTCGAAGTAAAACAAAAGGTTTAGACCTGCAGTTCCTTGGGATGAGTCACATGTGAGTGTTGGGGGCGTGTTGTCCCTTGGTAAGGGAAGAAAGAGAAGATTCAAGAAGAAAGGTGAAGTACGAACTGCGTAGAAGGCACATTAACTGAGAATGGGTCAAAGTGGTCAAAGAAGCAGAAAAGAAGGAGAGAAGTAAGGGAAAATGAGAAGATTGAGGAAGATAGATTAGCAAGGAAGATGGATCGTGGACAACTCAGCAAGAGGAAAAAGCCACCAACAGATGCTTTGGAGCACCTCATGGGAAAGAAGGAAAGATAGGCTGGCGAAGCCCTGAAAAATGTGGGTCAAGTTGACCTAGGGTTTTAGACACCTAGGGTTTTGGGACCTACGGTTTTAGACACCTAGGGTTTTGGGTTCTAAGGTTTTGACACCTATACAATTTCCATGTAATGTATAAATAAAGGTCTAGAGGACCTGGGATGGGTTTGTTCTAAGTTCGTCATTGTAGGTTAAGGGAGTGATTATTATTGATCGCATGAGAGAAGAATTGTGTTGTGAGAATACTGTTGTATTGTAAGATCTTCAGCTGGGTGTGAAGATCAACCCAATAGCTAGGTGTGCAGGGAGGGGAGAAGAGAAGAGAAAGAGAGAGAGAGATATGAAAGATAAGTGCGCAGATAGAACTGTATGTTTTCATATAATATCAAGAAAAATAGTTTCGTGGATGTAGCCCTAGGGAGAGGGTGAACCATGTATATCGTGTTGTTCTGTGTGATTGATGATGTGTTCTTTTTATCTATGTTATTATGTTATTTCATTATTGTGATAGATCTGAGATATAGCTATGTGAAGTAGAATTAAGTTGGTAAAGAATAACTAGATCTTTGTGTGTTTTTCTTTTGAATCCACTTGCATTTCCTCTGGTTGTAGACACCTATGTCCTGCAACCCCCTATTGCTACTTCGGGTGAGATTGCATCTTCTCTGTAGGTGTTGCCGAAAGGGCCATTAGTTAGGGCTTGTTGGTGCACTGTTAGAGTTGAACCCTGGGTCTTCCCTTGTTCCAACAATGTTCTTCCTCAACTTGTTGGCATTCTAGACACTTAGCTAGATAATCAACTATGTCCTTTTTCAATCCATGCCAATGGAATTGTTTCCTAGTGGTCGTGATCATTTTATGATAACCTGGATGACTAGTATATGGTCTCTTGTGTAGTTCATCCATTATGAACCTCTTCAAGTCATCAAAAATTGGTATATACAATCTATTTTTGTAGTTCAACAAGCTTTCATCCAACATCTGATAGCCTTCATACTTTAGCCCCGTGGGCTCTTTCTTTAGGTATGACGTCACAATATTGAAAAATGCATCTCTTTCTTGTGCATTCTTGACTCTCTCCATGACATTCATTTCACAGGTGCTTACCGCTGCCAAGTGAATCATTTTCACACTTCTGTTAATATCATCGACCACCCTATTTTCCTTTCGTTTGATGTATTTGATTTTGAAATCAAACTCACTAAGGAGAGCCATCCACCTAGCTTGTCTAGAATTGAGTTTTGGTTGATCAAACAAGTGCCTCAACCCCCAATGGTCTGTCATAAGTAAAAATATCCTACCCAAGAGGTAATTCCTCCACATTTTTAAAGCATGCACTATGGAAGCCAACTCTAGATCATGGTTCATGTAATTAATTTCATGCTCATTCAATTTTCTGGATTCATAGAAAATTACATGTCCTTCTTGCATAAGGCATTCTACGAGTTCTTCCTTACATGCATTTATACACACGAGGAAGTCATTATTAGGGTCTGCAATTTTCATCATAGGTGCATGGGTCAGAAGGTATTTCAGTTCTTGAAAGCTTTCTTCACATTTTGATTTCCACATGAATTTAACCCCCTTTTTTTGAAGGGCAATGATTGGACAACCAATCTTGGAAAATCAGTTTATGAACCTTTTATAGTATCCCGCTAACCTCGTTAAGGACATGATATCATATAAATCCTTTGGGGTAGGCCATTCCATGATAGATATCATCTTGTTAGGGTCTACTTCCACCCCTTCTTCAGAAATAACATGGCCTAAGTAATGTACTTGCTTCTGGAAAAATTCACACTTGCTAAACTTAGCGTAGAGTTGATGCTCTCTTAGTACTTGAAGAAAAAATTTAAGATGTTCTTCATGCTCCTCTCTATTCTTGGATTAGATTAGGATATCATCAATGAAAACCAATAAAAATATGTCTAGGAATTCGTTGAGTACATTATTCATCAAGCACATAAAATTGGAGGGCATTGGTTAGTCCAAATGGAACCACCACAAATTCATAGTGACCATATCTTGTCCTAAAGGTTGTTTTGTGGATGTCTTCATCCTTGATTCTGACTTGAYGGTATCCAAACCTTAAGTCAATATTCRAGAAAAAGGAAGCACCCCTTAATTGGTCAAACAAGTCATTGATTCTTGGTAAGGGATACTTGTTCTTTATGGTTGTATTATTGAGTTGTCTATAGTCTATGCATAGTTGGAGTGTGCCGTATTTATTCTTCACAAACAAGACGAGTGCTCCCCATGGAGACACGTTGGGTCGGATGTATCCTTTTTCCATCATCTCCTTTAGGTGTAGCTTGAGCTCAACTATCTCTAGTGTACTCATCCTATAGGGCGTCCTAGTCACTAGAACTACTCTTGGTGCAAGTTCTATGGAGAAGTCAATGTCTCTTCTCGGAGGTAGACCCTATACCTCTTCTAGACACATGTATCTATACTCTCTTAATATGGGGTGGTCCACTAGGTTTGGTTTGTCATCCTCAATAGATTCCAACACCTATATTGCATATAGAGGACATCCCTTTCTACAATACTTTTTCATTTCAAGGGTTGATATTCATCTCACTGAGATAAGCCTCTGAACCCCTTCAAGGGTTATTTTTATCCCTTCTTCATTTTCGAATTCCAAATTCTTATGGTAACAATACAACTTGGTTTTAAAAGTGGCTAACCAATCCATACCAATCAATAGGTCATAA
>JASDQU010222577.1:0-14455 GCA_032191745.1 Picea mariana
ACTGTCATTACAGTTAGGCTTAAGGGGGGGGTGTTGGAGCATATCCCTAACTTAAATTAGTTCATACCTAGCTTAGACTCCGATATCTTGGTTAATACATTAATTTACACTTTATTTCACCTAATTTGGCCACATAGAGAAGAAGGGCGCCTCATCCCTAAATTTGAGGGAAAACTACTAATTTTAGATCAAGACTCAACTCCCGGTTCTTGATTTTCTTGATTTTTCTTGATTTATTCTTGATTTATTCCAAATCCCCCATGAAAAACTCATCCATTATTTGGGAATGCACACCTTCTCTTTGAGTGAGAGATTTATTCCTTAATTAATGATTTTTGCCTTTACTATTATTAGTAATTGTTATTTTGGGTCAGTTAACTGAGTTGGAACTACTTCTCTTGTCAGTTAAGTGGGCTTAAGTGAGCTAATGCACATCACTTGAATATTGTGAGTGTGTGACATGTATCTTTAGTGGTCTAGGTCGAACTATTTGGTCCCCCTTAGCTTATGACACCTATTTTAGCTATTTCTAGCTTTTTTTGACTAGAATTTCTATGTTGGAAATTCTATATATTCACCTCCTCTCTTCTCTTTTGAGGATTGTTGCTCATGTATATTCATTTATGATTAATATAATTATCTGATTTATGGAGAAAAAACTTTCTCTCATCTCTTGAATATCAACAAATTGTTTGTGTTCAATTTAACTAGAATTCTAGATCTATCGGGGTTTCTGCAAGAATTCTACAAGATATTCCTTTTTGGTTTCTTGGTTGAATCCCCACGATTCGCAATGGGTTGAAGATCTTTACCAGTCTTGTTTCATTTTTATTTTTATCCTTTTTTACTTGCTTTGAAAAAACAAAAAGTTTACTTCAGTTTTTTCTCTTCAAAGTGGTTAAAAAAAAAAAAAGAATTTCATTTTCTTGCATTTCAGTTTGGTAAAGTAGTTAAAGTTGTTATTTACAAAAGGAAAAAGATTCTTTATTTCCAAGTTCTTTTGATTTCCTGAAACATAAGTAGTTTGTAGTCAAGTGAAAGCAAGTTTTAGGATTTCTTTACAAGATCTTGAAATATAAGTGAAGAAAAGTTGAGTTTACAAAGAGTTAGTTACAAGCTTTGCGTTTAATTTCAAAGTAATTTTGCTTTCAAGTGATTTAATCCTCTCCTCCTTATTCATCTCTTTATAAAACCACTAGTTTCACTACCGTACCTTTTGATTAAATCAATCCTTAAAAATAACATCTAATCTAAAATACATTAGAATTTTCTGTTTGTAGGGTTCACAAACTAGTTTAGGGTTTTAGGGCCTTGAATTAGGTTTGGAGAGGAAACTCTTCAAGGCCACTTTAATTCAAACATCGGAGTCCGAGTTAGGGAGTGATTTAAGTCTAGTGTCGTAAGAGTTAGCTGGGACCCCCCTCTAACACAGGGGATAAAAATGAGGTCGTGTCAGGAAAGAAAGCGGAGATAACCCATCCAAAGTTGGATTGAACATAGTGGGGATTGTATATTGAGGGTATTTCAAGCCTTACTGTTTCGATTTATCATTTCACAAAGTGAAAAATCAACAGCTTCGCCGATCACGAAAGCTTCAGGGCCTTTCGATAGTTACTTTGGAGCCACCTCTGCCACCGTTGCGGCGAAGACTTGACCAAGAAGGGTTGTTCGAAGCGACTGGGCCACATGAAACTGTTCCTGAGCCTGCTCCATGAGAAGACTTTCCAACTCCAGAGGAACCTACCATTTATGACCTTGAGGCAAAGGCTCTCAGGCTAGCTAACCCTCTGATTACTGACTTGTCAACACCGATCTTGATTCAGATTGTCCCTCCTGAGGTGACACCTTCTTAGTGCCAGGTAGTCCTATGAGCGACAATGGAAGCAAATGATGCTACTTCGTCCGAGAGTCCTCATACTCCCATTACGACTACTACCATAGGGAGCATCCTACCTCCTCTCCCACCTTCACCATTCAGGGCCATAGTGGTATCGAATCCCTCAACTTCATGTAATGGTCTGATATCATTATCGACTTCGACCACCGCTCCATTTACTTAGAGTGCGACAGGCCCTCCCTTCTCATATGGGATGCCTGACTTTGATACCAACTCGGTTCTTACTTACTCTACCTTATAGACCATGGGTTTGGGGGCTGGGATATCGAACGCTCCCATGCAAGGGTCAAACGAGGGTGCTTCTGTCCCTTTTAATGCTATCCCCTATAGTGGGGGTCATATACCTCCCTTGTCCCCTTCACTCGGTGGTGATTTTCAACAGCCAATCATTCCAAACGCTAATTATAGCTTGTTTGGTGGAGGCATTTTAGGACCTTCATCTTATACAATGCTTGTGGGATCTATGTCATTCTCTTTGTTCAACACATTTGGGAAAAAATATTTTTCTTCGCTTGCTGTCTCGACTGGGGGAAACCCCAGTTTTGGTCAACAGAACCTGGTGCAAGGTACTATTCCTTCATAGGGAGAAACGACTAGAGTTTTCTCCACACAGGGTCTTTGGAATTCTTGGCGGGGATCAGTTCCCTCGCAAGGGATGTCGATCGGGGGAAACCCCTTCCATTCTCAATGGAACCCCAGGCAGTGATCCGTACCCATGCCCATCAGATCGGCTGGGGGCATCCCCTTCCAAGGTCCTTGGAACACAATGCAGGGAGCAATCCTTGCACAAGCTATGTCATCCAATTTCAAGAGTCAGCCGATGATACCCCAATAGATGCAGTTTCCCTATGCTGGTCAAGGCCACGGTTTTTACGAAAACCTTGGCCAACAGTTCAACTTTTCCTGGGAACCTGGTGTCAGTAAAACTCCAAGACCCTCTTTTCTTGTAAATAGTTCACAACTGAAACTACCGTTTCTAGCAACACTACATATGCCAAACTTGTCGATATTATTGAATGACCCAATTTTTCACGATCCGCATTGGCCCCCCATGCCGACTAAGTTTCCTTCAGATATTTTAAAATTGGGTGATCATGTTACGATATTTCATTTATGGTGCTCGTCAAACTCGCTGAAGGACGAATCTGTACAGTTGCGCCTTTTTAAACAAACTCTTATAGGGGGTGCTGTGAAATGGTATATTGAGATTGATCACTCGAGGTACTCTTACTTCAACGACTTGGAAATGCTCTTATTGAACCATTTTCAGTTACCTTTGAAATACGATGCCGACACTGAATTGCTAGAAAAAATTGAGTAAACCAAGGCCGACCACATCTCTGATCATATTCGAGAATGGTGGCATAGAAAGAGATTAATTAAGGTCAAGGTCCCTTCTTCTTTCTTGCTTGAGTGGTTATTGAAGTCTTTGGTGCCCTGCGTATCCAAGGACGTAGTGACTTTCAGAGTGTTTTCAGAAGAGGAGGCGATTATGAGAGCTTAGGAGCTTGAACTGATATACTCTCAGTCTGGCATGCTCTACGATATTCTTCCAGATGCGTCACGGTCTACTCTTGATACGGACAAGAAAAATTCCAGACCCCATGCCGATAATATTGTGGGCTCAACACAAAGCAAGTCCACATACCTGTTGTTGAATCAATTGCAATAATTGTTGATACAACAGACTGTGGCCAACCAGAATTCGAGTTCAGATGTTCCCCCTACCCAGATGTCGGATGTACATAGTGTGTAGTTGACGAATCCCAAGTCCAACCAACAACTCGAGGGAAAGAAGACACAATGAAATAAAAAGGATAAATGGGACAAAAAGGCTACCAATAATCCTGGTGGGGGAAAAATGGAGAAGAAGAAGTCGAAGTATCCATGTAATCTTTGTACGGAAGCCCACCTGAGTAATTTGTGCCCTCGGCTTGCAGAAGATTAGAATCTATTAGCGCAAAAACAACATGTAGTGCTAACGAACCCTTTTCCACAAGGGAAAAACATGGCTCAGGCTTCCGCGTCCACGAGCATGGCAGGGGGTAGTCAGGGACCCCCCGCGCCTACCAATAACAACCCGACCACAAATATTTACATGATGAATGACGAGGTTCATTTAGCGACCAGGGCCTGAGATTATGGAATGCCAGAATCTGCCAAGAATGGCAAGGAAGGCACTAACCCACCGAATCCTCTCCAAATCGAGAAGGCAGCAGGAAAAATGACGACTCACATCCCTAAAGGTGTGTTTAAGAAGGCTTCTCATAATCCAAACGCGAGGGTTGCCCATAACTACTTCGTTGTAGAGGATCTGGCACATACCCCTTGCACAATGTCTGCTTTGGAAGTCCTCCATAGTTTCCCCTCACAGAGAAAGTCTCTATTGTTCGCCTTGGGAGCGACAGAGACTTGCAACCTGGAAGTGATCATTTTTTATCCAACTGACTTGAAAACCCGTCTTCCTTACCACGTTGCTTTTAAGATAGTAGTGGCTTACACCATGAAATATTTTATGCAGAACATTTTTCGTATAGTGGTTGACGAGGGTGCCTCGAATTGTGTGATGTCGTTGGCATGCTTGAAGGCCATCAACCAGCCTGGGTTGTCTCCATCGCCTATGTTGCTTACGACATTTGACGGTCGGTCATTTAGACCACATGGAATTATTCCTTCCTTCCCCATGCAGTTGGGAGGAAAAACCGTGTGTGTCAAAGTTGAAGTGGTTGATGTGCCTCTCGACTACAACCTGTTGTTAGGAAGGGGTTGGACTTATGCAATGCATGCAGTGGTGGCTACGGTTTTTCGGGTCTTGTGTTTTTCGCACGAGGGCCGGATTGTGACCATTGACCAATTATCCTTCTCTTGTCTTGACCCTTCATCGGGGGATTCCATGATCCCGATGATTGATAGTCCGTAGCCCAGTACTGGCAACTTAGGTGCTAGTTTGTTTCCATCGTTTATGGGAACTTTTGATTACCTGCTGCCTTTTGGCGATGTAAAGCTTATATCGGTTGTTCCCGAACAACCGAGGGTTGCAATTTTACAAGTGTCATCATTTAAAACGAGCTAATTTAATGATCCATGGAATAAACCTTCCCCATCGACCTCGATGGAAGGGACAGGGCATCGTGGCATGGCCATGTGCTTATCCATGGCTGAGGTTGTGTACAACATTGTCGAACAGACTTCAGCCAACCCCGATCCGACTCCCACACAACAATTAGATCCAGTTCTCGAGCCTATTTGGGCTCAAGGTTATCTTGCCACTCAATATCGTTTAGATTTGGTCTTTCCCTCTGACGATGCGATTCTCGAGGCAATGACTGGTCCCGATAGACCTTGGGATGATCTACATCACATATCTTACTTCCTTCCCGAGTTAAGGAGAATAGAGGTAGGAGAATTTGTTTTGACTGTGAATGGAGATAATTCGTTTCCTATCAATCCTTTGGCTATGCACGAAGTTTACGCCAAGGGTAACATGGAAAGCATTGCTACAACGATTCCAATAAATATCTCCAAAACCTCTGGCGTTGTGGATAATTTTTTCGTCGAAGCAAATTTCTCCTCCGAAGAGATTCGAACTTACACTAAGTTATTCAAAGAATTCCGCGACGTTTTTGCCTAGTCTTATGAGGAAATGTCAGGAATTGACCCATGAATTGTCGAGCATGAAATTATGACTTATCCTAATGCCAAACCAGTCCAACAGAAGCTTCATCCGGTAAATCCTCGAAAAGCGGCAACAATTAAGGTAGAAGTAGAAAAAATGCTCAAATCAAGTTTTATCTACCCTGTATAGTTGACAGAATGGGTGTCAAACCCAGTTCCGGTTAACAAGAAACAGGGCACGATTTGCGTGTGTATGGACTTCTGTGATTTAAATAAGGCCTGTCTGAAAGAAAAATTTCCCACCCCGTTCATTGATTAGATTGTCGATGAGTGCACAGGTTGCGAGGTCTTTTCATTCATCGATGGTTTCTCAGGATACAATCAGATTCAAATCAAACCCAAAGCCCAACATAAAACAACTTTTATTTGTCCTTGGGGGATATTTGCATATTGTAAGATGCCTTTTGGCCTGAAGAATGTTGGAGCTACCTTTCAGCGGGCCATGTTGTTTTATTTTCATGACCTTAGACACATAGTCGAGGAATACCTTGATGATCTAGCATCACACTCTCGCAAGAGATTTGATCATCCCGCCCATCTTCGACTAATATTTGAATGGTGTCGCTACTATCAGATTCGCTTGAATCCTAACAAGTGAAATTTTTGTGTGACGTCAGGTCATTTCTTAGGTTTTGTTGTATCGAGAACATGGATAATGGTTGATCCTCTCAAGGTTGAGGCGATAGTTCAATTTCCTCCACCGTGCACGATACCCCAGTTTCAGAGCTTACAGGGGAAAGCGAATTTTCTTCGGAGTTTTGTCACGAATTATGCCGAGATCACTAAATGGTTTATGCGTCTCTTGAAAAATGGGTCCCATTTTGTTGGGATGAAGCTACTCAACGCTCCTTTGAAGTGTTGAAACATACCTTGACATGTGCCCCTCTGCTACGACCTCCTGATTATAACAAAGATTTCTTGTTGTATTTGGCTGCTGCAGAGTCGACCATCGACACGGTATTGGTTCAAGAAGATGATCTGCTCGAAGAGAACGTTATATATTACCTTAGCTAAGGTTTGGTTGGTTCGGAACTAAACTATTCTCACGTTGAGAAACTTTCTTTGGCAGTTGTTCATGCTATCCAACGGTTCCGTCACTACATATTGTTTTGTAAGACCACTGTCATTGCCGTCGTTAACCCTTTCCAATAAGTGTTAAGAAGATGAGTCATTGGAAGAAATATTAGTAGATGTATAGTCATCTTACATGAATTTGACTTGGACTTTGTTTCTGTGAAATCCAAAAAGTCATTGGTCTTTGCCAAACTCATTTCATAACTTCTAGTTGAGTTTAGTGATATCATGCCCGAAGAGTTGCCTATTAATGGATATCTTTTTCTAATTGCATCTTTAGACCCATGGTATGGAGATATAATAGTCTATCTCCAGACTTTGAAGTTCCCTTCTTCTACTTCCCATGATGAGCGTTAACGAATTCGACATCAGGCGCGAAAATTATCTTATACTCGATGACACTATGTATCGTCGAGGCGTGGATTGCATTCTTTACCGATGCCTTATCCATGAAGAAGCAAAGCTCATTTTGAATGACTGTCACACTGGAGAATGTGACGGTTATTTTTCTGGGTTGAAAAAACCCAAAATATTCTATGTGCAAGTTACTCCCGGCCCTCGTTAATCAAGGATTGCGTTGAGTCGGTCAAGAAGTGCCACCCATGCCAGATCTTTTGTCGGAAGATGCGGGCACATCTTGCTCCTAGGTTTCCTATCATTGCTATTGGTCCTTTCACCAAGTGGGGGATTAACTTCAATACATGTCACCCGGATTCAACCAGGGGGCATCGTTACATCATCGTAGCAGTAGACTACTTCACAAAGTGGGTTGAAGCTATGCCAACATTTAGTAATGATGGTGAAACTACGGCTTTTTTCATCTTTAAATAGATAGTAGAAAGGTTCGGTATCCTGAAGGAGATTGTCATTGACCATGGAAGTCACTTCCAAAAAAAAATGATGACTGAGTTAACGTCAAAGCTGGTGTTCAAACAAGAACATTTGTCACCTTATTACCCACAAGCGAATGGTCATGTTGAAGCTGTGAATAAGTCCCTCAATACTATTCTTCAACGGACGATCAATTCTACCAAGTCAAATTGGCATTTGATGTTATATTCAACGTTATGGTCCTACCGAATGTTTATGAATACTGCCACTGGTTTTTCAATTTTTCAACTCGTATATGATATGGAAGCAGTTTTACCTATTGAGTGTCAGATTCCTTCTTTAAAGTTGGCAGTGGAATTACTGCCTGACACTTCACTTCTTGAGGAATGCCTTCTATATCTCGAGTAGCTTGATGAACAACATCGTTATGCAGCCTTAGCTAATGAGGCTCATAAGCAATGAGTCAAGTGTCAATACGATCGATCCTTTAACATCATTAGCTGCTTTGGTGAAGAAATTTATGATTCAACATCATTAGATGATGATATATCACTCATGGGTTAACATCTTTGAAAAGGCCTTTAATAATATTTTGGAGCATGCATTAACAAAATAATGTTCTGTTAATCAATATGATTGGGACAAGCACATCTTTGTTGTCTTATGGGCCTAAAGGACTACATGCAAGACATTAACTAAGAATACACCATTCAATTTGGTGTATGGATATGAAGCAATGATTTTTTTAGAGTATTTCATTCCAAGCTTGTGTGTTATGATTTCTACATAGATGTTTGAGAGAGAACAACTATAGGAAAGGCTAGATATGTTGGTCTATCTATAATAACATAGATTCTTAGTAGGATATCATTGGATGGCTAAACAATTGTGCCAAAATCCCTTGCATGACCAACATATTAGGAACAAGCAATTTGAACAGGGAAATTATGTTCTAATGTATGATAGTAAAATTTGGAAACACTTGGGAAAGTTAAGGATGCATTGGTAGGGACCCTACAGAGTGGTACATATCACTAACAAGGGCATACTCAAACAAGTGCAATTAGATGGAAAGTTGAAAGAATGACGGGTTACTAGCACATGATTAAATCCCTATTCGTCCCCAACCCCAATGGAGCCACCCTGAGTTTGGGGGGTGGAGAATTTGTCACCATAGTAGAAATCCAATTTCAACATCTTGAATTTTTGAAAGTTAAATTTCAATAGTTTCAATTCAACTTTATTTATTTTTTTCTTTATAGGTTTAGTATTTTTTTTTTCTATTTTTAAGGTCACAACCAAGCCAGATACCAATCAGTCTATGAGACTCCCTTGTTTGTGGCACAAGGGACCCCATCCACCCAGTGATTTGACTGGTAAAGTCTATAGAGATATACATACTGTTAGAACACTTTAGAAAATTCAAATAAAAATTAAACTTTGAAGTCCTTTTGTTTTTAATCTTTTAAAAATAAATTATGAAAAAATTAAGAATGCTGTTCTTTTTAGAATAAAATATATGTTTGTTATATCTTGACAGGGCGCATCAATTACCATCCATTTAAATTTTTTAATTACCATACATTTAAAATTTTTAGTCATCCATATTGACGACTCTCGCGATTTCAGAGTTCTAAGGTTGCGTGAGGTTTAAACAAAAGATAACTACGAAGTCACTTCTGGAGTTCAAGCTCAAGATGTTTATAAATATAAAAAACCTCGAAGTTACGAAGCTCCAGAGTCATGGAGACATGTCCCCACGAAAATATTTTAAAATAGATCTACTAATGAGTCATAGGCCACCTGTCAATCTTTATTGGTGCTGACACATGGCACTCTTTTTTGGGCACCCTAGTCACATCATTCGAATGATTTTAGGTGACATGTGTCACTCACTTTTTATGACACATCATCAAAAGTGACATCATCACTGCCACATCACTCTGGGAGATTGTCCTTTGGGAGATAAATCAAGAACAAATTCAAAAGAGCGTTGAAGTGCCGAAGCACCCGTGATCATGATAATAAAACACTAAAGATTAATGAACTAAATATGTTTATTTAGACGTGATTAACAATAAGTAATCACTCCGTGAATTTGAGCTTCGAGAGATATTTATTATTTTTCATACAAAACTCCCGAATGCTGAACTGTCGAGGTACTCGCCGCACATACAAGCTCACGAAATCCCGGAGCTCTGGATTTATGGAGTCCCGAAGTACTTAAAATTAAAAAGTGACTTTAAGCCATGATCAATTAAAACCAAAAATAATAATTAAGGTTTGATTAGTTGCTTCGTGGATTCGGCCTTCGGGAGATATCCATTATTTTACATTCAAAACTGCTAAATGCTGAAGTCCTTAAGTACTTAAAATTAAAAAGTGACCTTAAACCGTGATCAATTAAAACGAAAAAGTAATTAAGGGTTGATTATATTTTCTGTGAATTCGACCTTCTTAAGATATCCATTGTTTTGCATTCAAAACTCCCGAATGTCGAACCCCCGAAGTACTTTACGTTAACTATGATCATTGATAATATGTCCAGCTAGCTAGGGTACAAGATTTGGAAAAGTGTTGCAATTGCCAGGTAATAAATTTGACAGATGATTACTCTATCAATAGATTAATACGAGAATATATAGACATTAATATTTTTGTAAATAAAGACATTTCAAACTTCAAAGTATTTTTCCATTAGCATCTGAAATTTTCGCATTCAACATTTTGAGTTCACAAGGTTTTTCTTCTCACATGAGGGTTAACATCAAATTTTGAAAATCATGGCACCGTACAAAGAAGGAAAGAGGCAATATTAATCAACTAAGGAATCAAACCCAAGTGAAAATGTCGAACCTTCCAAGTTCGTTGTCACATTAATGAAGATACATTCACAATTCAAGGATAAGAAAAAACCATGTACATCCATAAGAAAATAGAAGGCAAGCGAAGTGCCAGCAAGCAAAAGATCAGTGATCCGTATTTTATGAGTAGAATGAAATGACTACAGATTATTAACAGGTGCTTAACAAAAATTAACAGAGATACAGTAAAACTAGTTTTCTATTCAATAAGGAAATAAGATGGAACTGTAAAATGCAGCGGAAACAAGCTTGCTGGAATGGTGACGGCTTATCTCTGAGAATAGATGTGACGACTGTGCTCATTCGCAAGAAGATTATTACAATGAGGCTCTGAAGGGAATTTTACAATAAACAAGAATTCCCAAAACCCTAAACATCCAAAAACCTAACGCTAGGAGATGAAGCACCAAAAGTCACGTGGGCCTCGTTTGGGTAAGTTAGTATATCAACTTTTCGGGGTCGTAACTTTTGCATACGATCTCCATTTTAGGAGTATGGTAGCCCATTGGAAAGGTATCGTCGAGGAGATTCATTTTAGGGGAAATATGAAAGGAACTTCCATATTTCTCCCCGTTTTCCCAAGAAAACATCATTTAGGGCCTCAAAACGGCTCCGGAAGTGAAAAACTGCTAAAAATAATAAATTACCAAAATTGCCAGAAAACTATTTTGAGCCAGTTGGAAAAGGTGGGTGGCCACCGATATCCAACTGGATCACAGCAGATCCAAAAATATCTTCATTGTATCTTTCAGTTTTGATTGTATTCTATTTTGAGAACGAAGAATGTGGAATGTCTAACTACTTATGGTTAAGACATTTTTGTATAAATAAATAGATCTAAGATCTATTCTAGGCTTCTTCTGGCTGAATGTAAAATAGAACTTACTAAATATCAATTAGAAAGAGAAGACATAGATTCTATGTCTCATTTCCTTGAGTTATGTGCTTTCTATGTATTACCATTTCATAATCCTATTTTCTTCACTCCATGGTTCTTGAATATTGAAAGACTACAATTTAGTAACACATCTACCATGGTCCATACATTGGATATTTGTTCAGTTACATTTTTTCCTCTGTTATTACTGTGAGTAAAACATGACTTGTATCTGTGTAAGTTTCCTCATTTTAAATCATCTAGCAAGGACTCCTTCTTCATAATTCCTCTATTGCGGATAAGGTAAGATTTATCTGTATTTGGTACATTACTTTATTTTGGTAGTCTTTGTTAATCAATTCTACTTTTCATATGATCAAAATTTATAAATACTCAAAGAAAGAGATATTGCCTCTGTGTTTTCCAATCATTAAAATTCATTTTGAAATTTCATCCTAAAACTGAAGGTAGAAAAGCATTACAAAAACCATTCTCTTAAATTTTGGATGCCTGACATTATTCTGTGAGCCTAGAATAAATCTCAAGAACAGCACATACCCTACCCCCCTTTGGATTTTAACTTGTGACCTCTTAGGAGGAAACACATGTTCTTAACCATTAGGCCCACTCAATTTGTATATAATAGATATAATAAAAAATCTAAAAAATCTAGAGTTATGCATGCTAATATTACTCCGCCACAACAAAGCTCTATGGTTGAGGTGTCGGTGGAAAAAATCAAGGATCTATGAATGCAATGCAATGGAGATCATGATAACCAAGAAAATTGTAGAGTTATTGGATTGTAGAGAAAGGGGTGTGTCAACATAGGGTCAGGTATATGTGGGTAGGGGAAGTCTTTGTATTAAAAATATATACTTGGGGGGGGGGGTGTTGGTGGTGTATAAAAAGAGTCAATTCATATGACTATTAAAGTGGCAATGGTATGTAGCATTAGAAATTGCAATTAATACTTCTTGGCCATGCTTGAACCCATCATGTTGCATTTCTGAACCAAAAAATCACTGCAAAAGGAATGTCTTGTCTTGTATTGATCATTGGAATTTGGTAGGTATTATCAGGGTTTTAAGTTGGATGGGCATGATAGAGTAAATATCAACTAGCAGAATGGAATTAGAATAATTTTGAGGTCAAACGTGGGCCTTGAAACAAACAATGTACTATCAAATCAACTTTAAAAGAACCAATGGGATTCAAGATGATGATGTCAACCATAAGGGTAAATATTTTTGGATGGATAGGAAGAAGACTACTTTTTTAATCATATTTTTTACTTATCTCCTTATACGTTTACTAAAGTTTCAAGTGTAGGAACTCATTGGATGTGGAATTAAATTATGCATCCAATGAGTACCCACTTTGAATACTTTTGATAGATCCACAATGAGATAAATTGGAAATACATGGAAAAAAATGTGTTTCTTGAAATAAACACATTTTTTTCATGTATTTACAGTTTATCTGACTGCGGATCTATCAAAAGCATGTATATCATGTATTAATTGGATGTGCAATTAATTTTTTCATCCAACAAATGCCTACACATGAAATTTGAGTAAAACTATAAGGAGATAATTCAAACATACAATTAATGATTGTAGTTTTCTTTCTTTCCCTTTGAAAATTCATAACTCGTATTTTATTATTTTCCTTAAAAAGCCTATTTTAGACCTTAAATTTCACCTAATGAGCATGCTTTAAATGTTGTTTATCCTAGTAAAAGGGAATTAAAGAACTACCTTATGGTTGAATTTTTGGAAAGAAATCCCTATCATTTAAATGCAAAATATTTGAGAGCTACAATATTTTCAAAGTGGAGCTTGTAATAGTTAGAGTTGCAAAGGTTGAGAAGGAAGACATCATTAAATGAACTGGAATTTGAGGGATGTAGGATGGAGGATACAAGGGTACTATAAATCATTTCAATGATTAATTATAGTTTGGTCAACGGGTGGTAGGAGCTCAATAAAGGTGGTATATAGTATTCATTGATATTGGATTGTAAAAAGAATGTCGCCACACATAGGCCTAGTGGTAGGAAAGGTTACAGTAGGTCAAGGGACTAGGGAAAATAATCCAGGAGGGGAGAAATCCCCGATCCAAGAAGTCAAATAACCAATATACTGAACATAATCACTTGACCTATGAGTGCATCTCATTAGTAAAAATGAGTGTTTGGAAGGATATGTTGAGTAAGATCAACTAGTGGATTACGATATCTACAACCCCAACTTATTCCCAAAGTTTTAACCCAAGATATACTCAAATGAGGGGGGGGGGTGGTTGTAGGATGAAGCTATTGAAGTTGTTTATTCCATTGTTCAAATAAGAAATCACCAGTTTTTTACACATTCCAAGTTTTGGGACCTCTCTAGAAGTGAAGAAAAGTGTGAGGTTTCTCTTGTTGTGAACTCACACTGGAAGGATATGGTTTGAGTAGAAAATTTCCATTGATGTAGATAGTATCCATGCATTTATTGGACAGTTTTAGGAGGAGAGGATGTTAGCAATGCATTCTTATCAAGAAATAATGTGCAACACGATGGGGATGTCATAGAGGACTAGATGGATCCATGATTGAAATATGGTAGACAACATGTGAAGCGGCGTTGGCACCCAAAGTTTTGGGTCCAATTTTGAGCGCGTGCACAAATGAAGTTGTGTGCACTCATTTCATAGTTTTGTGCACATGTACATAAATGCATAGAGAAAATACTTAGTGGGCGCATCAGATCGATTTTTTTCAGTAGGGTGCCAAGTATAAAGACTACCAAGTGCACGCTGGTTTGTGTTTTGTTAGTTGCGTCGGAAACCAAGAAGATGCTCGTTGGAATAAAAAAAATAATCATTGGGAAATCTCCCGAAATGATTATTTCCAACAATAGATGAAGATGTGGGGCATCTAGAAGATGAGCTAATCAGATAATTAAGGTTTCCCTTGATGTAGAGAGTCTATGTGGAGTGCTGGTAGGCACCAAAAACTTGTGAGGCAGTTGGATCAGATAAGCGAGTGGACCAGAGTAGAAAGAGACAATTCTCCCCAACAACAAAATATATAAAAATGAGCTGTAATATTAGAATGTTGGGTATGTGTTATATTCTTTGCATGAGTAGTAGCATCTGAGCGTCTGCGCCGGGTGCGTAGGGTGGTTAGAGGATTTTTTTTTTCGCACTGGGACCGCATTTTCGGGACCGCATTATATTTAGGTGGTTTTT
>JASDQU010222582.1:4976-14981 GCA_032191745.1 Picea mariana
CACTTTCTTTTGTGAAAGATGCTCTCTTCCTCTTAGCTCTGATGCCATGTTAAGTTTTAAGCTATTATTAGAGTTCTTTACATTTCAATAGACAACAATAACATAAGATAGGATCAATGAGAAATACACAATCACAAGAGACATATCATTTATCCTGGGAAACCCTCAACGGGAAGAAAACCCAGCAAAAACTTCCTTATTATAGATAGCCAATACAATGCCAAGAGATAGATCAAACAAATACAGAAACTCCTCTCCCAAAAATGTGCCTCTCTCTCTCTCTCTCTCTCTCTCTCTTCTCCAACTGCAGCTCTGAAACTTATCTCTCAATGAACAAGTGAGTGTGTGTCTAAGTGAGGTGCTAGGCTCCTTATTTATACAATTCTGGCACGTGTGGAAGTGTCTCTTCACTGGCAGGGCCGACTTCTCAATCTGGGTGGTTATAACCACCTTTAATATATTTTGGGGCCTCTTTAATATATTCTCGGGCCGACTTCTTATTCTGACTATTACAATTATATTTTGACCAATCCGCAAAAGGGGATTTGGTCCTTTACAATAGCCGATACGATCAATCCATAATGGGGATTGATCTAATGAATAATTCCACAATAATAATTAGAATACACTTTTCAATTACATTATTTCAATAGTCTTGAGTCGAGTTCAAACTATGGCTCTAGACAAATTGGCTGAGTTTTATAATTTTCAGAAAAAATAGCCTTCCTAAAGCATTGCAGGGAGAAACCCCAACGCCTTCGACTGCACAAAGAATTGAGACCCAGAGTGTAGAAACAGGGAGCTCCACTAGACAAGATGCTCAAGAACATCTAGAAAAAACTGAGGTTTTGATTCAGAAGGAGGACACCATGTTGACAAATCCACCAAGTGATCAAGCTAAAGCTCAGGCTGGAGCCTAAAAAAGGGAGAAGAACAAACACCATCCACACCAGCTAAATCAGCTACTGATACAGCCGGGAAACAACCATCCACCAAGATAGGAATCCATATCCAATCTATCACACCTTTATAGTCTAGTAGAGGGAACCCTAGTGCTGAAGTGGTATTCATAGAAGATCTTACGCCTATTTTGGTAGAAGAGATGCCCCCTTCCAACATCTTCTTCAGTAAGAAGAGAAAAGTTGTAGTGAAAAGAGAAGTACATCAGAAGGAGGGTTTGTTTGTCAAGAGGCATAGAGTACTTTATGATGGATAGGCTCAAGAAGAAATAGATTTCGCTATGGACATTGCAGGTTCGTTGGGAGCCTTTGCCAGAACAAACTAGTTTTTGGTTGGCAACCTACAGGAAAAGTTGAAGCAGAAGGATCTGTTGGTGAGACAATTGAGAGACCAAGTAAAGACTATGGAATAAGGGGTCAGGAGCGAGATGAATAAAGGCTTTGAACAGATTAGAGCCCATGACAGGAAGGAAATTCAATAGCTCAAGATCAGCCTTGATGAGATGCAGAAAAATTCATAGGCAAGCAGAGAACTGGCCATCCGACAGGGAGATGTGGTCAAACAACTGCAGGTGAAAATAATCTTGACCGAAAACACAGTAGTAGATATATCATATTTCTGAGCCCAAGCTTTAGAGGTACACGAGACGATGGGATCATCCCAACAAAGCCTTTTGACTAATATTGAAGGCATTCAAAACTACTATCGATTGGTAGAACACTCTTTAAACAATATTTGCATAAAAAATAAGGAGGCCATTGCAACTAGAGTTACATTCCAGGAGGTTTTCCTAGTAGTAACAAAGGAGGAAGTTGCCAAGGTCACCAGATTGTCCCTCTCAGAACAAACTCGAGGAGATATAATACTTAAGACTTGGGAGGCCAATATATTTGAAAGAAAAAGATTGGCCAGGGAGGTGAAGAAAGATTGTGAAGAAGCATTCTATGCTCTTGACAAGGAGTCAGTATACGTTGGAAGAGATAATATCTCTGAAGCCCTGGGACAAATTGATATAAAAAAAAATCAATTTGATTTAAGACAAGTATGGAAGAACCTCGAGCTGAAGTTTTACAATTGAAACAGGTCGGCCTTCCTCAGATAAATAAATGGATAATCAATCCTAGATTACAACTACAGTCTCTATCTATAGAAGCTAGGAGGATGGAAGATAGGTTTCCTCATATAGAAAGGAAGTTATATACTTTTGAGGCAAATGATACAACAGAGCCTTCCAGGCTAGTGGTGCAATTCATGGGTAGGTGCATTCAATGCATCGAGAAAGGGAAGGCCAACATGTTTGGGAATAATTGATACACAGGTCACGATTAGAGACCAGTTGTTTTCAAAGATTGAGTATGAGAAGAAGAAACGTCGCTTCCAGCAGGCAAAGAGATAGAAATCTGCAGATGAAACATTTTAGTTTTATTTGTAATATATAATGTTTTTAAATTATGATAATTCCAATCGTCTAGGGTTGGGATCATTTTGTATAAATGCATAGTTTCAAGACTTATTAAACGCTGCTTCCTGTCGAATGTAGTAGAGAGAAAATCTCCTTTTGTGAGAATTAATACAAGTGCAGACAGAGATTCCAATCTTTGTGCCGTTTGAGTTATGTTTTCCTCTCATATTCCATATTTATATTTTCTTTTATGTCTCCTTGATAAGTGAGTGTTTACAATTTAGTACCACTACTACTGTAATCACATCAAATCGATTGTTCATTAAGAAAACAATTTTTCCTCTGTATTTGCTATAAGTAAATACAAGACCTCTGAGCTACTTGGATAACTGAATCTTATATCCTTTCAAGAGTGCATGCTTTATTTTCTTCTACTGTGAACAAGGTAAGATTCATCTTTCATTGAAGCCTTATTTTGTTTAACGGTTTTGTAAGTTTCCCTCACACCATCTGATTTCATAAATCGACTCAAACAAAAAATTACGGACTCTATTTTATTCTATCATTATTTTCATTTGAGGAATTAAATCTTATATAACTAACGGAAGAAAAATAACCTTTCAAAATCAAATTTTATATTTATGATGCCTTGACATTACTCTTTTAATCCTTAAGTGTAATCTCAGGAACAACATCTTTTTGGCGTTGTTGTCGGGGATGGAGATACAAAGTTACTTTTCCCTGGGAGAAACGACAAGGTAATATTTTGTCTTTGATAGTGAACAAGGATTGAATATTGTATTAAGGCTTTTATCTTTCACTTGGAAACTCCACTATAGATGAGCTGGAATTTGGCAGAAAGAATACCAGGAAGAACCTAGACAAATAACAGACTATGCCTGCAGCGGATCCTGAAAAGCTATTGAGACCAAGGGGATACCCCAAGAAGACTGTTGCATTCGCAAGTAAGGTTTACCAACCCAAAGCTGCGCAAACTAATTCTAAGGTTCCACTTGAATAGTCAATCTCATAAGAATGTTACACACAAAGCCACTTCGGAGATACATCAACTGATAAACTTGAAACTAAAGTCATAAACCCCGAACCAATTTTACCTGAGATAAAAGTCGAGACCGATTCGACCCCCCCTCTACTAGTAAAGGTAAAGGACCCCTTTTGATACCCACTTTTATTTCGTGAATCCCCAAAGTAAAGGTTTTGATTCCACTAAACTCTGAGGAGTATATCGCGTATCCTGATTCAGCTCCTGTTGGTTCTCCTATCTATGTATCCTGTATGTCCGAAGAACCCAATCCTCGTTTCACTTTTCCTCCTTTTTCATATTTTCTATCTCCTACTGGTTTGTCTCCAGAACTTCATTCTCCCCATCCTGAGGTAGCTGAAGGGCCACTACAATTTTATGAAAACCCTCTTTTTAGCTCACGAAGTTCATCCCCTCAACTTCAAATGGTTGTGGTTGGAGGAGGTGGTGTTGAAGGAGGAGGTGGTTCCAGAGGAGGAGGTGTGCAAGGGCCACCACCTCCCCATCCTGGGATTTTTTCCAAAGTGGTGACCAGATACACCCCTTTAGTCCTTCCTCCTGTACTTCACGATTTACCAAAAAATTATATGAAGAACTTACCGAAGCTCATGGGAGAAGGAGACCTAACTGCCACTAAGCACATAAAAATTTTCAATCAATTCGCTAATATTCTTGGCATTGCGCATGAGAATGTTTACTCGAGGCTTCTGGTGAAAAATTTTGAAGGAAAAGTCAGAACTTGGTTTCAAGGGCTCCCGGTGGGTTCTATAGCATCTTATGACGCACTAGAAACCGCCTTTTTAAGGTAGTGGGGAGAGAAAAAAGATCACTTGTATTACCTAACGAAATTTGGGGCTTTGAGGAAAAAGAATTCAGAATCAGTCTTAGAGTTCACCCAAAGGTTTCATAAACTCTATCAAAAAATTCCAACAGAAGTTAAACCCTCCCAGCCTACGGCTAAAGTAACTTACGCAGGAGCTTTCGAGCCAGATTTTGCCCTGCTTTTGAGAGAAAGGAGGTTTGTTGGCCTCACAAGAATGTAGGACGATGCCATCGAAATTGAGTCAAATATGATGGAATTGAGAAAACTAAAAACAAAAGTTGAGATGGGAGCTAAAGAAACCAAATGTTTCAGAGAACAAGTTGGACCCTCCAGATCTGGGAGGTCCGCGGAGGACAAAATGGATGACATGGCTAAAATAATCAAAGATTTATCAAATAAGATATCTAAGATGTAACCTGACCAAGATAAAACTGATTCTTTTTCTAAGAGAGATTTCAGAAGGAACCCCAACCCCCATATCCTACAGAAACCAATAAAAAATGAGGACCAGAAAATCAAAGCTCCTTTTAAAACGAAAAACTTCATGCAAAGTGACGATATATCAGACTATGAAGACTTAGATGAAAATATAAACAACCTTGATGATAACGAACGAGAACCTCCCCTAACCAAGTGAGATTATGAAAGGCCTTTGGATCAAGAATCACTGTTCGGAAAGGAGGAAAGTGTAAATAATATGGGAAAATCTTATTATCAAGTAATCATCGACTCTATAATGGCCGAGCTTCAAAAAAAGTATAATTTAAGGCCTAGAGATAAAAATTCTATAACTGTTCCACCGAACAAAAACAATTGAAACACAGAATGCTAAGACGGAGACGGTCAAAACAAAAAAAACACAAACCAATAGAACAGAAAAAAGAGACACAGAGAGCCCATTCAAAGAAGTCGAAAATACGATTGGAAATTTCAATCTAGAAAGTGAAATTAATAAAATTAAAATTCCGGTACCTCTGGTTGAACTGGTGAAAAATCCAATGTACAGAAAACAAATCACCAAGATGATAAATTTATCGGATGTTTAAAGTCATGTTGATACTATTAATTTAGAAGATGATAATCCTACTAAAATGTTTGGTCCGCATATTGAAAATACCAAAGATCTTATTGTATCATATTATATCACGCTGACTATGCATGATCACCAACTCCATAAGTATATGTTGGATTCTGGAGGCTCACACAACTTAAAGACCAAATCCATTATGGAAAAACTAGGCCTCGAGGTTACTAGACCATATCGAGATTTGTCTCCTTTTGATTCAAGAAAAGTTAAGTGCCTCAGTATGATTAAATATTTGGTNTCGTTGCTGATGTTCCTGCAAAGTATGGCATGTTGTTGTCCAGGTCTTGGGGTGATAAACTTTGAGGATCACTTCAACTGGATATGACGTATGTTATGATCCCAATCTTCGACAGATAATTCACCCGTCTGTATAGAGAGCCAAGATTGGCATATACTGTAAGTGATCCATAGAACCCAAATAATTATCCGATATATGTCGTTGATCAAGATCTAGGGAACTGTATATTATCAATTGATGATGGTTTTGATGAATGTACAAAATAAAATTGTACATAAAAATAAAACAAAAAAATAGAAAAAACAAATAAAAATGTAAATAGTGTAGGAGTTTGGAAGATGTATTTTGATGGTGTTTTGTCCTGGGAAGGAGAAGGAGTTGGGGTGTTGTTTTTGGCATTCAGAGATGAATTTATTATTAATTTCTCATACAGGTTGCAGTGGGACATTGACTATACTAATAATGTATGTGAATATGAGGCTCTTGTCATAGGTTAGAGGCTGCCAAGAAATTGAAAATTGAAAATCTGGTAGTTTACAGTGATGCAGAATTGATTGTAAAACAGATAAGGCAACAATATCAGGCCAAGCATCCAAGGCTAAGGTCATACAGAAAATGCACCTGGGATATGATAGAAAAATTTTTCTCATCGTTTAATATCCATCATATTCCCAGGGCAGAAAATCAACAAGACGACTCCCTAGCGAAAGCGGCAACTACTTTTATGCCACCTACGGTCTTGAAGCTAAAGTATCACATAGAAATGAGGCACAGGCCTTCATTACCAAATAATCTCCAACACTGGAAGGTATTCGAAAACGATAAGAAGATCAAGTAGATTTTAGAAATGGTAGATGAATTTTCTGAGACACACATTGATCAGGAAAATCAGAATGACCCTACTTGGATCATGCAAGAAGATGAAGATCCTCAGAAATTCCAAGATAAAATTGCTAACCACCACATGTTGGTGTTGAAAAACAACCAGATTCCTAAGGGTTTGATTCCTTAAGAAAGATTATTTGATCAAGATGATATACCCCTGAAGTCTACCTTGCAACCCCAACCTGAAGAGGTTGAAGATTGTGATATAGGCACAGAGGAAAACCCTAACTGGTCAAAATATCTAAGTACCTTCCACCCGAAACGAAGAATAAATACGCGGAGTTACTCAATCAATACAAATATTTCTTTGCTTGGTCTTACGATGAGCTCAAAACTTATGATACCACTATCATCGAACATAAAATCCCCTTGAAACTGGGCACCAAGCCTTTCAGACAGAAGCTTAGACAGATAAACCCTGTACTTCTGCCTGTAATAGAAAGGGAAGTAAAAAAGCTCCTGGATGCAAAGATCATTGTTCCACTCAGATATTCTGAGTGGGTAGCTAATTTAGTCCCAGTCAGGAAAAAGAATGGTGAAATCAGACTCTGCATGGATTTCAGGAAATTGAATAGATCATCCCTTAAAGACAATTATCCACTCCCTAAAATGGATCACGTCCTTGAAAAAGTGGTCGGGGTTAACTGAATGTGTATGATTGATGGCTTTTTAGGTTAAAATCAAATTGCATTCCATGATGATGACAAATAAAAAACTGCATTCACCACTCCATGGGGTACTTTCATGTATGACAATATGTCATTCGGTCTGATGAATGTAGGGGCCACCTTTCAATGAGCAATGGACATAGATTTCATAGGTGAAAGAGATAAGTTTGTTGTCATTTATCTTGATGATTTAACTATTTTTTCTAACTCCGATGCAGAGCACTTCGTACATCTGAAACAAACGTTCGAAAAATGCAGAAAATTTTGTTTGTCGCTCAACCCTAAGAAGTCCCATTTTGCAATGAAAGAAGGTAAACTCTTGGGCCATATAGTATCCAGGGAAGGAATTTTAATTGATCTGAAAAGGGTTGAATCCATAGATATAATAAATATTCCCAGGCCAATGGTTTACGAGAAGAAGAAACGTCTCTGCCAGTAGGCATCGAGACATAAATATGCAGATGAAACGTTTCAGTTTTATTTGTAATATTTTATATTACAAATAAAACTGAAACGTTTCATCTGCAGATTTCTGTCTCGTTTCCTACTGGAAAAGATGTTTATTATTCTCGCACTCTAGCTCAGAAAACAGTTGGTCTCTAATCATGTCATGTGTATCATTTATTCCCAGACGTGTTGGCCTTCCCTTGCTCGATGCACTGAACACACCTGCCCATGAATTGCACCACCAGCCTGGAAGGCTCTGTTGTATCATTTGCCTCAAAAGTATATAACTTCCTTTCTATATGAGGCAACCGATCTTCCATCTTCTTGGCTTCTAGAGATAGAGACTATAGTTGTAAGCTAGGATTCAATATCCATTTATTTATTCGAGGAAGGTCAACCTGTTTCAATTGAAAATTTTTGGCCCGTGCTTCTTCCATACTTGTCTTGAAATCAAATTGATTTTTTGTTATATCAATTTGTCCCAGGGCTTCAGAGATATTATCTCTTCCAACGTACAGTGACTCCTTGTCAAGAGCATAGAATGCTTCTTCACAAGATTTATTCACCTCCCTGGCCAATCTTTTGTTTTCAACTATATTGGCCTCCCAGGTCTTAAGTATTATATTTCCTCGTGTTTGTTCTGAGAGGGACAATCTGATGACCCTGACAACTTCCTCCTTTGTTGCTGCTAGGACAACCTCCTGGAATGTAACTCTAGCTGCAGTGGCCTACTTCTCTTTTATGCAAATATTGTTTAAAGAGTGTTCTTCCAATCGATAGTAGTTTTGAATGCCTTCAATCTTAGTCAAAAGGCTTTGCTGGGCTGATCCCAACTTCTCGTGTACCTCTAAAGTTTGCCAAGTCATAATATTAATGCCACATAAGTTATGTAGACATAGTGATTTTCGATACTCAAAGGATTATTTCCAACAACCGATTATATGACATGTATAACACCAGAGAATGCAATGTATGCTCAAGTTGTTAGATTGTACATGTCAGGGTCTAAAAATTTGGGCTAGTAAGAATACTCTGATATAGATGATTCTGATAGAACCCTTTCTGATATGGCTATCATAAATTTTTTTGTCGAAATATAATCAGAATGAGAGTATATTTTATTCTGATTCATACTTAGGCAAAAACACACAAGTGGGAAGCTCCTTGTGTAGATCAAGTTGATAAGAGAGTTCATGTGTTTGAGCAAAGTGAGGGGAAAAATCAATTACAGGGAAAGATGATCAATTGATGTAGCAGGGGAGGTCATCACTTAACTTCAAACTATAGATAACAATGAAAGGGAAACCTTATAGACTGCATAAATAAGAGTAACAATTTCTCCATACCAACACTTTTCCAATCACGTAGAAATACAGTACCTTGTGAAAATTTTTAGTAAGGGGGAACCCACKTTTTAAAATATTTTTTAAAGTGGGTTGTYRTGGGGAAGTCACAACACTRCCCTAGAAAAAAACATCATGCAATAGAATCTCACCCTAGGATACCGAGAGCAATGAAACACTTCTCAAAAAATGAGGGACCCATAAATTAAATAATTAATTAATCAATCATGCAAACCAAGGTAGAGCGCTTGTGGGCTATCAATTTCCTTTATAGAGCCCCTTATTGTCTTCAACTTGGAAAAGCATGATTTCCAAGGTAGGGAATATGTGGGATATGCCTTCCCCTTTTAGTGCCCTTATTGTCTTCAACTTGGAAATACAAGCAAACTAAATGGCTAATAAAGCGCTTGGAAAAAATATGCTTCAAAAACAAAAAGAGGAAAAGGATGTGGCTAGCCCTCAACAAAGGAGTCCATAAATGAGACAATATGAGCCCGTGTATCTCATAAAACCCCATACCTAGAAGTCTAACCCCATTCAACTCACATTCACTACATAAACTAGAAAGGAATCTCCTTGGGAACATCCTCTACTTCACCCAATAGGACATTATGACACCCCTCCCATATCTAAATTTTGCAAATTGCATAGGGTCTTTGAGCACTTGTTTAATTTGAAAAGGTAGATTTGATTCACATGTTTAGATGGCTCTTGTATTAAATGTGATTTACTTGGCATGATACATATGACTTGAGACCATTGGAGGGAAAATTTACTTGTCTTCGCAGGACCTTGCTTGGTGGACATTTGTGGAGGAAGAAGCCTTGTTTGGGCCTTGATTGGGGCATGAGACCACAGAGTGGATTCCATACCCCACCCATGGGATAGATTGGATAAGGGGCGTTGCCTTTGAAGGCATTCGATTGCCCATTGGAGATTCACTAGCCTTCTTATCCCCAATGTTTTCCTTTGGAGGCCATATTCTTCTCCTCTTGGGCATGAAATCATTACTTGAAGGCTAGGGTTTGGTGGTGCAAGGTGCTTTGATGGTGACAAGGATTGGTTTGATGAAGGAAGAGACACTTGGCACATCCTTGCACCACCAAACCC
>JASDQU010222583.1:2176-17710 GCA_032191745.1 Picea mariana
TATATTTAATACATTGTTATATATCTATCCATTTATATATACATATATTTATCTTTTAACTTTAATATATATATATATATATATATATATATATATATATATATATATATATATATATATTAAAGTTAAAAGATAAATATATATATATATATATTTTAATAAAAATATGTATAAAAAGGTTTTACATTATATTTAATACATTGTTATATATCCATCCATCTATATATGCACACATACTTATCTCCCTTAGTAATTCATTGTGGATTGGATTTGTAAGTTCTAAAAGAAATTACAAAATGCCTCAATTATTTGTAAAACAATTATCATACTTATCTCCCTTAGTAATTCATTGTGGATTGGATTTGTAAGTTCTAAAAGAAATTACAAAATGCTTCAATTATTTGTAAAATAATTATGTTTAGTTTCTCTCTAATTGGGAATTGGTTAATTTGGAAAAATGGAGATGGAGATCAGGTACAGATTGGAATAGATATGTGGATTGGTCGAAATTAAAATCATAAACTCTTTGATCTTTTATTCTCGAGCTACATAAGAATGACCTCTATACATTAAATCAATAACCCACACGAATCAAGACAAAGGGAAACAAAGGTGGATATTAGGGAGAGAAATGGGGCTAAGAGAGGATAATGGTAACACATGAAACTCCTACTGTCAATCAGTTCAATTAGGTGAGCTCTGCTACATTAAATCATCAAATCAGGGTTCGTAAATTGTTGAAGTGCATGCAAAATATATGCAGGTCTTAGCTTCTAATCTATCTTGAAATGATTACTATAAAAAATCAAATTATTATTGTTCGGATTCAGAAACATATTCTCTACTTAGCCACAAAAAATAAAGTAGATGTAAAATTTAAAGAAACAAATTTAATGAAAAAACATAGGAATGATTCTGAACACTTGAAATCATTAACCTACTGGATTTTTAGTTGCAAGAGAATTATAGGTTTTCAATCATTTCACTTAATGAAGGTTTATGTAATTGAAGTAAAACAATATTTATTCAATCAACAATTTATGTGTATTAGTATTCATGTGTGTTGTAAACAAAAATCATAAATGAAATGAAAGAACATAAATTAAATCACACAGTTGATAAATTGAAATAACACTAGCTAAAGTATATGCAAAGAACTCCTCACTCAGGGGGGGGCCTCTTGGATCAGTGAACACTACTGGAGAAAAACTATAAAACTGAACTTAGATAACTAAAACACTCAACACATTTAATGGACAGTAACTAGACTTGTATTAATATCCAATAAAGAATTCATAAGTATAATAATTTGATATCATATCCAATGTGTATTTGGAGATTCACATGACTGATATTTATACATTACAAAATGGGATCTTGGAAATCCAAAACCCACATAATTTCAAAACAATTTTAATTACAGAATAACACATATGTGTTTACAACAGTGGATATGGGAAAATCCATTTTAGAAAACCACTCATATCTCCTAGATCTTTCGCTTTTGGAGAAATCTCCTTATTTGTCCCTTGAATGGGCTCGTTCTAAACAAAACCCATGTCCCCGATTTTCAATATTCACCTTTATCAATCCAAAAATCATGTATGAATATCACTGCTTGGAAATTGTTTCTAAATTCGATTAGATCTTTGACCATGCACTAGAGATGGCTACCTTCGACCCGGGTATGAAATGATGAATACAAAACCATGTTGAGGGTCCTAGTGACCATTCCCATGTCTTCAATTCTTCCCTTGATATGCGCAAGTATGCTAAACTATGAGATTGGGTATCAGAACTGAATTGCGGTGTTGGAATTCATAAAAACGCATCCTCTAATTCATAATTTCATTAGAAATAAGAAATTTCACATAATATGGACAAGGGGTGATTTTGGGATGTTTAAATGGTGAAATGAGGAATATTATGATGATAGGAATGGTGAAATGATGGAACAATGAGGTAGAAATCTATACAAGAATGTGTCCAATTTGGGACCCAACACCTACACAATATCCCTGTACGGTTCTTTGTTGACTATCTCAGATTTGGTCCCTAAACCCAACATGAAAATATGAACCAACGATTAGATATAAAGCACTATCCCAAGAGAATAGAGATGAGCCTCAAATATGGTGGGGGGGATTATGGAAAATCAAATGTCCGACAAAGGAACAAATTTTCATGTGGCTTGTTATACCCCATTTGTAAGGATAACTAAGGAGATGACGTCTCGAGGCCCTCAGGTTGTAGACATGGAGTATAGAGAGACAAACCAATAGGTAGAGCCCCACATCACACCACCCATGACCATGGAATCGATGGTTGCACCATTCACCACACAAGCTTGGCTCACAAAGGACAACATATATTGTTCCATGAGGTAATGATTCTGGTGTTGTGGTAAGTGTCATTTTAATAAATGAAGCATATAAATAGGTTGCAAAGGGTTCTTCCTTGATTTTGAAAACGTTTTCTTGGAAATAATGATCTTTGCCTTATTTCACTTTGGTGGTTGACATTGTTTCCTAGTAAGTTGTCACCCTCGGGGAAAGGGTTGCTTCTAGGGGGTTTCCTTGATGAATCACCGTAACACTCCCACACATACTTGCCACTTTCCATGCTTATTTCCCTTTTTTTCCTCATCTTTTGGTTTTTCGAGCTACATTGACCCAATAAGTGCTTGTACCTCATTTCATAGGAAGAAGGGGTTGAAGTCCCAGAGGATTGCAGCTGGAAAAAATATAAAATCCAATCATAAACCTTCTAGATGCTCACCCAGGGATCCCGAGAACAATGAAATGTTCTCACAAAAATTTGAGGGACCTGTAAAATAATAACTAATTGAAAATTCCAACCAAGGTAGAGCGTGTGTGGGAAATGTTTTTCATGCTTAGGTAGAAGTCCCACACATCGTTTTCAACTAAGGGAAGCACATTATGACCAAGGTAGAGTTAAGGTGGAAATTGTTTTTCATGCTTAGGTAGAAGTCTCACTTTAGCTTCAACTTGAGAGCACTCTAATAAATTAATGGAAAAAGGGCTTGTAAAAAATCATGCATCGTGTATGAAGGGAAACACACCCTCTACAAAGGCACCCATAAATGAGACAATATGATCCCTTGTATGTCAAGAAACCCCATGCCCAAAATTATTACCCCCATCCACCTCATACTCTCCACATGACTTAGAGAGGGTCCACCTAGTAAACACTCGACTTAGGGAATGATTCACCCAATAGGTCACCATGACAACCCTCCCATACCTAAATTTGGCAAGTTGCATAAGGTCTTTGAGCATCTATTTATTTTGAGAGGGGGGATTTGATGCACATGTTTGGGTGGTTATTTTATTATATATTTCTTACTTGACATGATGCTTTTGACTTGTCATCCATTGGAGGGAGAATTGTCTTGTCTTTGCAAGGCCTTGACATGTGGAAAGCTATTTCATAGAGGCAGAATATCACTTGGACCTTCACTTGGGGCATGAATCCCACAGGATGGATGTTTCACCCCATCTCCTTGGACAACTAGATGATGAACGTTTCCTTTAGAGGCATGAGAGGACACCTAGAAGAATGATATCTAGCCCCCATTTTCCCAACGTTTGAACTCAAAGGCTCAAAACGTCTCATTTTAGAGCATGGTGTCACGTTTGGGGCTATAATTTAGTGATGGTGGTGATGATTCAAATATGACTTGGAATGTTGTAATGGAGGAAGACCCTGCACCATGTATACTAGGCCTTTGGAGGCCCAACAAATTCCTCAACTTCCTCAACAATTTGCTCATTATGCCAAAACATCAACCCTAGGAGGCATGATGTCATCTTTTAAGGCATGCTTATGTTTTAACTAAAAATTATATTTTGTAAAGGGGAAAATTAAGGAGTTCGGCCTCCTTATTTTTTTTTACCCTAAATTTTGTGGACAAACTAATTTTACAAGGTCCGGGATAAATATAGACCTTGTCTTTTTCATTTGGACAAAACTCACTTTCTCTTGAGTGAGAGACTTGGCTGAAATTTTTTCCCTCTTTTGGAAAATTGCATCTCTCTCTCTTTGATGCTCTTGTGATGGTACAACTTGTCTATTGGAGGAAGAAAGTGGTCTTCTATCTCTCTTGATCCTTGTTCTTTCATGTGTAGTGGAACATTCTTGCTAAGGAAGAGTTTATCTTGTTAATGCTTGGTATTGTTTATTTCTTGGTTGCAAGGTTGATCTTGTTTAACTCTTGGAGGAGTATAAGGGAATACACACTCCACTAGGATATACCACTATTATTTTGGATAAACTATTTTGCAAAGGTTGATATGAGGAGTAAAAGGGAAAATGGCATGACATGTACTATCTGTCTAGAATAGTCTTACCTACAAATATATCAAAACTCATACCATTATCCATCAAACAAAATTGGGTCCATTACCCAAACCTTTGTGCTATCAGAATTCACTACCGGACTTTCTTCAAGGGTTGACATCAATGACAACCAACCCAATTAATCAACAACTCATTTTCCGAATGCATGAGAGAAGTGGTCAAAAAACTTCCCAGTTAAAGAAATTCATTGGAATGAATTATTGGCATCAAAGAAGGTGTCATACAATATCAAAGGTATGCTTGTCACTAATATTAAAAAACAATGGCGTGACCTGGTGCTGATTATTAAAAAATATACCACTTCTAAAGGCCGCTATGGCTTGGTATTTTATTACCATTTCAAGATTTTAATGGTTTTCATAGGTTATCCATTAAATTTTCCATACTATTTTCATAAGAGTATGTCAAAAATGGCAAGGTTTTATCAAAAAGGGTTTGGTAATCCTGATAGGAGTATGTTCCATCATGGGCTTATCATAATTTTAATTGAACATTATTTAGCTTAGATTGGGGATTCATGGGGAAGTTTTATTCAGAGAAATCATTTCTCTGAAGCCCTTATTATAGCTAATCATTTACGGGAACACGACTCATGGTTTGAATTAAATAATTTGATTAGAGTTTATCATGACATGTCTCCTCATTCTTCGTTGCATTCTGGAAAGAAAAGTATTGTGTTATAGTCAATTCAATTTTGTCATGATTGTTAGTATGTTCATGCTTGTTGGATATTCAAAGATCTTTTGAGACAATGACTTTTCATTTTTGAAAGTTTGTTAAAGACTTAGTTATGATTAAAACCTTTTATATATACATTTAGAACATGTAATCATTAAGTTCGATATGATTCCCTCCTAGTTTTGAGGAAATATTTCGTATCTTTATTTTGTATTTCATAACTATTTATTATAAAAGAGTATGAAGAGATGGAATGAAGCATTTAGATTTTAGAAAAAGAAAACTCTTAACACTATTGTTTAGTCCTTTTTCTGTAATATAATCGCCGGATCATTTTGATCCTTTTCTGTAATATAATCGCCGGATCATTTTGATTTCATATTTCAATTGGAGAAAATATACTAAGTATTGTTGTTGGTGTTTTGTTTTCTCATTATTCATCAAAATCATGTTATTTTATCTTGTGTTTCAATATCGAAATTTAATAATTGATCACTATTGTTCGATTATATTAATTTATATTGTTGCATAAGTACCTGCAAAAACATATTTGTGAATACTTTTCTGATTTAACTTTTTAAACAAATATTCATTTTATTTACAGTTGACTAATTACAATAATGTTTGGATAGATCTATATCTTCATCCATTGATATTTCTTCCTTTTCACATACATGAGTTAGTCATGGGATTTGATTATTTATATTAGATTAGCGAATGTATTTGAATAGTGAATATAGATTGTTCTTTAATTCATATGCTTTGTTAACTTTCTTTATTAAAACTTGAATTGTTATTAGATATTATGTTAAAGTCTCCATACGTTGGAGCAAACATTTGTGTGGCTTAGTTGAGCCATTGTTTTAGTTGATCTAAAAGATATCCTTTTAGGGTAATTCTTAAGGGTAAGTTTTCTCTTTTTCTAGTTGATAAAAACAAGTGATATTTTATATCAACAAGTAAAGAGCTTAGTTTAAATTTAGTTAAGATAGAGGTTAGCATATATTAGATTACTAGTTAGTTTAAGTTACATTAGATAAGGGTAACTAGACCCATTGAAACTAGTTAGGATCACCATACAAAACAAACAAGGTTCTAATTGGGGCCCTGATCGAGTGATTTTCTCAATGTTGATCATGGTCAATTTTGGTCATCAACAGGTTGTCATCGCTTCTTGTCTACACACCAAACGATGGTCTAAATTGCTCCTCAATGATCCTACGTTAAAGTACCTTCACTGCAGTCAACCAATCTACTTCGACTAGAGTCTCTCCAATTGTCGATCCATATATCCTCACTATAGATTCGATAGATCAACAATTCTTGTTGATTCAAAGTTTTAGTGAAACCTTTCACTCAACACTCAGATGGCTCGCACTCTGATATCGATATGATGTGTGATTTGCTGACTTGGATGCCTATGCTAATGTGTCTTCTTAGGTTGATGTGACAACTAATGTGGCCTCAGATCGAATCCCATACTCAACTAATTGTAGGTTCAATTAGATGTTAGGCCCTTTCTCTTCTTCACATGACCAAGCACTAGATCCACATGCTTATTCTCTTCACTAATTGCACAGGTTTTAAACTGTGACTAGATTTCTAGAGTGAAACTTTCTTCAGACGTTGATATTCTTTTGAATAGATGGTCATATATTTTTGGTGCAACAACATTCAGATTTTAACTTTAGATGGTCGAAGTTAGTACTTCGAATGGTCTCTTTCAGGCTCCAAATAATCTTTAATCATGATCGTTGATTATTGTCTGAATGGATGGTGTAGAAATATTTCGAAGTAGGATCGTGTTCAGTCTCCACCATTGATTGCTTATTGAAATGGATGATCAGATGTGTTGACACCTAAAACAAAGTTGTGACGAAAAATATTCTTCGATGCCCTAATTTTAGAGTGGTAAAACTTCCCCAATATTCTAAATGTTGAATGGACAGTATCAAAAAATAATATTCTTCTATGTTGTATTTATTATAGTTTTGTAACAAGATCCTAAACTAGATTTTCTATGGGCGATTAGATATTCTCTAGATCTATTTCGATGAACGGTGAATATTCGTTGATTCAATCAATGATCAATCTAGATCATTGATTTCCTTCATCGATAGACATTTGGATTTCACTCTCAAATTTATTGCATCGGAATAGAAGTTTGGTAGGAGATAGAAAGGCTCCAAGACAACACACATTTTGTCCCTTTCAAGGTACGATGGAAGGTCAATGAGAATCGTTGATTTGTTAGAGATCTTCTATATTTAATCATAGTCGTCAATTTCGGAACTTTTGAACCTTGTGAATTTCATAGATATTGACTCTAAATCTATGATTGATCCCTTTTTCATTCGTGGTCTCTCATAACTATTCCTTCGTGATTTGTGCATTTGATCGAATTGTTGTTCATTAGGATATTCTTCCGACTCTATTATCTAACTATGACTCCTGTTTCTTCCTACACACAAACTCCTTTTTCTCGTATTCTCTCATAGAGTAAGTGTTGATGGGCATTCTTGACCCGTTCAATCAAATGAGGGAGAATTCCTGATGACAGGTTCCAATTAGACCCACTATCGTTTGGGATAGTGTTTCCAACCAGATTTTGGCCTGGTTACCAGTATAACTACTATGCGGACTAAATATGAATTTGAGAACCAAAGGTTCTCATATGATTTTAAGATAAAAATTCTAACAAACTACTTCTAATATAAGATGATTGATTGGAGTCCTAAGATGCAGATTCTAATCTACTCTAAACTAACATGTCCTGAACAGGAGAAAACTAAAAAATGAGTGCAATAAAATATTTTTATTACTTGTACAAAATAAATTCATATAACAAGTAACATGAAGGATTGACAACATAACCAGTTAGAACCAAATAATTGATTCATTATTGAATCATACAGTCATTGTACTCACATTGAAAATCACAGAAACATTAATTTAGAAGTAATTCATAGACCAACATTCATATACTATAGAATTAAACATGCATAAATTGAATAGTCGCATTCATACACATTGACACTACAATCTTAAGAAATGTCTCTCGTTCAAATTCACATTTAGTAAAAATACTATCCTGCTACATCTAAAAGGGAAAAGCCCTTTCTTATGGATGGTCCTCCCTTTTTATAAAATGGAGTGATTGTTTACATAAAAAAAATCATCGTGAGCCTAGGGCCATTTTCCAAAATGGCTCTTCATATTCCTAACTCGCAAAAAAAATAAAATTACAAAAGTAGCAGAATGAGACATTTGGGCACAATCACATTTTTTTTTATCATTAACTACTCTTAATATCAAATAATCCAACTAGAGGAATTAATACTCTAATAAAATTATGTTTTGTAACATAATAGAAAATATCACCTAAGTCGACTCCCTCGACTTGGGAATAACCTTTCTCTACTAGTTGAGATTTGAACTTGTCGACTTGACCTATTGTATTCAACTTCTTCTTGAACACCCACTTTCTACTGATAGTTTTCCTTCCATTAGGTAGTTTTACCAAATCCCATGTTTCATTATTATGCAAGGATTCAATTTCTTCAACCATGGCCTCCTTCCATATTTTACCCTCTGTCGAGTCGACTGCCTCCCTGTCCATCTTGGGTTTTCCATCGATGGAAAATAACATATAAATTTTATCTTGTTTCCTTAATTGCTCATACCTCCTTACCATTGGAGGCTATAATTCCACATCTTCATTTGATTCAGTCAACTCATATGAATCATGTTCTTCATTCCTTAGGTCAAACACCATCTTCTCTGGTTCTTTTTCCATTTGATCCTATGGTTTCTTTATCAAGAAATATAGCCATGTCCTCCTAGAGAAATCATCTATGAAGGAGACACAACACAAAGATCCTTCTAGTGATGGGACCGATATAGGCCCAAACACAACACTATGTATTAATTCCATAATCCATTTTTTCCCTTACAGCTCTAGATGGGAATCTTACACGGTTATGTTTTCCATAAATGCAATGTTCACAAAAATCAACTTCCAAAGAGAAATCAGGAAAACCTTCGACCATACCTTTGTTTTGCATAAAATGAAGTCCCTTTTCTCCAATATGTCCCATATTTTGATGTAATAACATGGTTAGGTTGATTAGAAAATAAAAAACTAAGTTGGTCATAGTCAAGTCAAGTCAAGTCAAGTCACAGTTGATTTGAGTCGAGTAAAGCACAGTTGAGTTGACCGAAACAATAGTATTTTTGCATCTAGTTAAGTCAAAACTCCCCAACAACTTGTAGAGGGTTCTAATCCAAGATCCTCTCATCAATACCACCACTCCTGTAACCATTTTTCATGAATCCTTCTCAAATACCATGTGCACACCTACATCACTCATTGTCTTGATAGAGATTTCTTTCCAAACCCAGAATATGTAGCAAACCTAGAAGAGTTCTACTTCTCCAATCCTTTATCCATAGTCAGACTCTACCTTGTTCAAAAATGTTGTTTTTCGAGTCACACCCCAAGAATACATCTCCTCCTGCATATTTATCATACTCACAAAACCATTCTCTATGAGGTGTCATATGAAAATATGCACCTAATTTGATCAACCAAACATCATTATATGACTATGTAATGGTGGATGCTAGATAAACATCTCCTCCTTAGTATGTAGAAGTATTTCCTTGAGTCAACTGATTCCCATCAGATGTATAAGTTTTCTCAACAACATTTGACTTGTACTCCCTTTGTAATGTCCATCTTTACCACATTTATGACATATTCTCATTGACTAAACTATGGATTTAGATATACCCCTTCACTTAGAATTTCTATTGGAGAATTTACCTTTTCCTCTCTCAATTGTTGACCTTTCACCACCAGGGAATCCTTGGTCTATCCTTCCATGTTTTTCTACCTCATTTCCTCTAATAGTAGTGAGTCCACCACATCTTCAAGTGTTAATGGGGTTGAATTGCTTCAAATATCCACAACTATACTATCCCATGAATCTGGAAAAGAACACAAAAAATTATACATTTATCCTCCTGAGTGATTTTAATATCCGCATACAATATCTGACTAATCACAATATTGAATGTGCTCATGTGAGTTTTTATTGATTTTCCTTCACTCATCCTTATAAGGTACAGTTTCTTTTGAAGAAACAACTTTTTTACTAGGGATTTCGACTAGTACAAGTTCCCCAACTTATCCCACAATTTCTTTGTAGTGTCTTCGACTAAGAAATTCAACAATACTGAATCTACAAGAAAATTTTGAATCATACTCCTCGCCTTTCTATCAAGTCTCTACGAATCTTCCTTTGAAATACCTGTTGAAGTTGTTACAAGATCCATATCTACCTATTGTTCTCTATCTACAAGAAGATATTCCATTTTAATCTTCCACAACTCAAAATTATGGACAATAAGTTTTTCTATCTCAATCTTAGAAATGATTTCCATTCTTTCAAGAACAAATCACTACCTTACAACTCCCACTAGACTTAGGTTTATTACATATCCGTGAACGATTCAAACCCTTGGAAACAAAGGAATACTCTTGAATCCACGATCCACTCTTATCTAGATCTGCTCAACCTTTCTCTTATACCAAATGTAGCAACAAAGAAACAATACGAGCTCTAAGACCAAATGTAGGGAAATATAAACCACACAAAAGAGAGAAGATAGAATCAAACTAGAAAGTAACAATGACAATCACACACAGGACATAGAGATTTACCTAGGAAACCCTTAAATAGGAAAACCAACATTCCTTAAGTGACTCTTCTCCTTCATTGACTTATTCATTCATTGAATAAATAGTTACATGACTAACCTTGATCCACACCTACGACACAATCGTCACCCTACTCCCTTTATTTTATGCAAGAACAACTTTGCAACCATTCATATTTCATATTCATGACAATTTATAGACTCATGGATCTTCTACCATAGTGTTCCAACAAATTTAGATGGTAATAAATCATGACATATTTATAGGCATATACAACACAAAAAACCCTAATTCATGGCACCCCAAAAAAATTATATATCCATGAAGATAATTGGCTGCAATCCCATGAATCTTGGGATTTCGTTACAGTAAACAACCAGTGAACCTCCATTTGACTATGAACTAGTTGACCACCTATCAATCTACAACTAGATACCAATCGACTATCAAGTCGACCACCAATCAGATACATGTCAACCATCTAGTCAACCTTTGACTTGATTTGACCCGACCATTGACTTGACTTAACTGTCGAGTCAAACATTCACCTAGTAGATGAACATCAACTAGATAGTTAGTTGACTGTGTTTTCACTGTAAAGAATATAAAAAACCAATAAAGTATCACCATGAGGTAAATTTTGTGGTTAGTCATATCAATCTAGGCTAATTTTCAAATTTGTAGACTATTCCCTCTTTGATTTTTGTTCCAAATCGCATGTACATGAGTCATGCACCTCATCCATGTGGGAATAGGTGATGGTTTTTGGATCAGTTCCAAATAAAGAAGCCTCATCCTATATCAAAATTTGAGTAGTAGGTTAGATGAGGGCACATCCAAAATCTGACAACCATCAAATTAAAGATAGATCAATGGTGGATATTATTTGTAACTTTTTTTATTTAATTCTTAATGAAGTTTCCTTTCTAATATTGATGACCATCATATTTCTAGAAATTAACAAAGGGAATAACATCATGTCTTCACCATAGGATCAATGATGGTGGGTAAATATTTGAACATCCCATGTTTATAGGAATTCTCATTGATACCTATACAAGGAATGTGGGGATGAGTTTTCATTTATTTGTGTTAATTACATTTATGATTCGAAGACATCAGGTTCACTTGATAGAATCATGGAAAACATATTTCACCGAGACAAGATTCCTTGAGCTATGATATATCTATAGACTATGAAGACTCGGGTGAATATTTGAAGGGACTTTCCTATAAACCACAAAGACTGTTCTATGCTTTATTTTGGTTGTTGGATGAACTCCACATGACACTCAAAGAGATGATAAACAATATTATGGGAAAGGGGAGGGAAAGGGTATGATTTCCATTTGGTATATCCAACATTAAATGCCCCTTGGATTTATTTGGGAGAACTCACGTGAGCTCGTTCAAAACACACAGAAACCATTCCATGGGTAAGATCAATTATCCATTATGCATCTTGATTTTCAAGGAGTTCAGGAAGTCTAGGAATACATTTGGCCAAATGAGTGGTCTATACTAGTGGTTCTAGTTATCAAAACCCCCACATATTTATATGGGTTTGTTGGAATTCAGAGCCCACGATTAGGTTAAGGATTGGACCCAAAAATGGTATATTTTCATTGTATTTCACTAGGATTAGATGTTCGAAGTAGACCTAGAAATAATTGAAGTATGAGGAGGATGGGAATCTAAAGCATGACTAGGAAATAGATAAATTAATATATGTTTGTAATATGTACGCCTAAGGGATGAGTGTTACAATAATATTCTCTTCAAAGGATGGTATTTCCACCATCACAAGGAGAGAAAAAATAGTATTTCTTGCTAATTATGAGCACCCAACTCATTTTCAAACATTCAAGTTTAGTCACACCAACTATTTTATAGATATTTGAATACCCATTTTGTTCCATGATATTTTAGATAGTTGAAAAGATACCCATAATAATATCATGATATACAAGAAAGAAACATGGATTAAATGTTGGGACATGTGTGTTATACACTTTGTAGTCCTATAGTGGAGCAGAGAATAAAAAGAAATAGCAAGGAATAACTATTGAGTGGTAGTAGTGAATAAATGTTGATCACTAGTAGGATATGACACCAAAGATTGGGCCATATAGGTGAGAAGGGTCCATGAGCCTTAAAAGAAAAATATTTTCAATAGATTGATCTCTTGAATTTGACTTTTGTGAGAATTTCATATATGTAAAGAAGAGTTGTGTTCAATTTTAATCTAGTTCTCACAAATCTTCTAGGTTATTGGAATTAATTCATTCTCATGTATTTGGTTTAGTTAAAGTTAACTCTATTTCTAAGGCTTTGTATTATGTGTCATTTATTGATGCTTATTCTAGAAGGACATGGGTTTATTTTCTTAGAACTAAATATGAGGGATTTAGTCAGTTTAAGGAGTTTAAAGAACTCTTGGAAAATCATACTGGTAGGAACATTAAGGTGTTGAGGACTGATAATGGTGGTGATTTTATGTTTCTAGATTTCGATAAGTTTTGTAAGGAGAATGACATTGAAGGAAATAAGTTCTCTTATGATGCTCTTTGTTGTTACATTACATGCTTCATGTCTTTTGTACAAGACCTCCTTTCTCAGATTCATGCATGCACCATCAAAATCCTCTCAACAACATTAGAAAAACACCTCTCAAAACATGAGAAAAGGCCAAAATTTACAAACTGCCCCTTCAAAACCTTGCATTAAATAGTCTCCTACAAGATTCAAAAGGCCTGGTTCTTATAGTTTTCAAGGCTCAGATGAGGAATCTCAACTTCCCTCAAGATCTGGCCTCTTTCTAGGATCAAATCCCCCTTCAAATGGCCAAGATATGCCCAAAAAACCACTTGCTGGTCATAATATCAGGCAAAATAATTAAAAATTACATAACATGGTTAAAACCCACTTTTAAACTTTAATATATGGTTAAGCCGCCCAAAAAAATGGCGCGCGCCCCTTCAGAATGGTCATATGCACTATATTTGGCCAAGTGCTAGCCCAAAGGGCTAAGCGTTGGCCCTCAAACCATGCCAACACCTGGATTCGTGGCGCACTCCACTTGACCTCTCCTTTAAATGCAAGTTTGTGGTTATGTTGGATAGTCTATGCCCCATGCCTGGATGGTGGGTCATATTACATATCGTAACCATGTGCTGGGGCTTAGCCCCAATCCCCTTTCCTCCACCATAATACACATTACAAGTTAAATAATATAACTTTGGCTCATATTCATAAGTCTTATGGTGGGCACGTTGGTGTTGGAGCTATCCCCAAGGTGTTGGCTTGTTGGTGGGGTCGTGAGTTCAAAACCTGTGGACTCCAAACTATTTTTTTAACTTTCCACACGTTTGATGACTGAGTGCCACATGGTTGCCCATGCCTGGGCCATGTGGCACCAACACATTTGCTCGAAAATTGACAAGTGTCACACTGCCATTGGTCCAAGTCTACACCATCTACCCAGTCACATGTCACCACTTGTCTCTGCCACATCAGCATCATGAGGTGTCTTTGGTGATGTCATGTTGTCATCATGCTGACATCAACATTGACTTTTCGCCAGTTTGATCTTTGACTTTTTACCTGTTTGGGTTTTTGATCAGAACGCGATAAATTTTGCATACAGAGCTCGTTTGAGGAAGTAAATATACTGACAGAATTAGCGCGACAAGATGGTCACAATGGATTTGGTTTCATCCAATTCTGAGAACTTTGATTTTTGAGCATTTTCTAAGCCTGCAGAGCCTCCTGAATCATTCCTCCCCACTTTGGAAGCTTTTGGACCACCAAAAGTCTGCTTTTACTCAGGTAAGAAGTGAGGGTACTGCCTCCCCATTTTGTCCTGTATCATCCATCCTCTCTGTTGGGATAATGATCACCTAACTAATCACAACAAACATGAAAATTGAGATAACATTGTTTATCAAAGTAATCATGCCATCAACTGCACATTTATCTACATTGTTTGTCGTTGTTAGCAGCCATACACTACTGAATAGAAGCAAACCAAATAAAAATACTAAATGTGCTAATGAAACAACATGCTTCCTCTTTTGAACAGGAACATTAATTAAATTATGCAGTTGAACCTCATGTTGTACCCCTAGTGACACTTCATGACTGTTTGAAACATATGGAATCATCTCATGGTTATCATCACTAACTTCATGTTTTATTATAGACATAAGTGTTAAACTTTTGCTTGCATTTACCATTCTTTTTAACTTCCCTGTAGCTGCAAAGGACCTATCAGTTTTCATGTGATGAGCACAGACAATGTACTCCTTCCCATCTTTCTTGAAGCAATACTTATTTTCCTCCCTATAGAATATGGCTTTCCTATCATAAAGGTATGGGCTTCCCAGTACAATTCCACATATGTCCAGTGGCACTATATCAAGCTCTACTTCATCAACATAATTAGAAGTGATTGCAAACTTGATTTTGCATTGCTTGGTTACTTGTAAATTGTTATCACCACATATCCATACCAATGGATATGGTTTAGGATGTGACTTAGTTTCAAGTCCTAATTTATTCACAACATCTTCACTGATTAGATTGTCTTGTGATCCATTGTCTACAAGAGTATAAAATTTAACATTATGTGTTATAACCCTTATGTGGAAAATTTCATTCCTTTTATACTCATCATTTACATCAACTAAACTAGAAGAGCTAGAACTTGCAACAAAATTTATACATCGGATTCCCATAGCTACAACCTGTGTCTC
>JASDQU010222589.1:7475-17690 GCA_032191745.1 Picea mariana
GAGTTATGGCCTTACGAAGTTGGAGGACCCTCATATGTCATCTAGAAGCCCCAAAAGGTCAAAGTAGTCAAAGTGGTTTAAGAGTTTTTAAAGGTAAATAATAAAGTGAAGTGATGAGTGCACTATAATTCAAAGTGAATACAAAATTAATTATTTAAATAATAAATTTAATGGAAAAATTAGAAGTGGGTTAACCCTGAAATAAAGAAAGTGGGCAAAGTGACCTAGAATATGTTTTTAAGGAAGCTACTTGGAGAGTATAAATAAGAGGCAAGGCTCTCTCATTTAAATCACACTTGAGAATATTGAATACCTATAGGTGTCTAAGCTAAACAAAGGATATATAAGTTGAATTTATGAGGAAAGTGAAGAAACGAAGGCCGGAATTCAAGGAAGGATAAATTATTTTGATGATGCTTTCTAAGGTATGTTTTTTTTCAGGTCATCTCACCATTTTCGCAATAACTTTTTTTTCTAGAATGATTCATAACGTGAAATTTCTATGCCATTGACGAAAAATGTTCAAGTATCTGTGGTAATATATTCATCTTGTGGATCGCTTCATTTTTGGAGTTACACTCCGTGGAAAACAAGGTTTGTGGCTAGTACTGAAACTAGTCAAAAAACGATGTTTCAGGTAAAAATGTCATAAATTCTTCATAACAAATCCAAATTTAGTAACACCAAATGTGTTGGTTAGATTAACGTATTTAGTATGCTTTTAACATTTTCAGATCAATTCAACAAATATTCTTTGCAGGGAACGCTCTACAAGGTCGCTCTCTAGAATAAGCCAGAATTCAACAAGGTGTGTCATTTTTGCTATAACTCATTTTCTAAGAGGTTCCAAGTAATGAAACCTGAAGGAATTTCATTAAAAACACTGAAGAAAATTGTATATCAGTTTCAAATCTTTATTCATTACAGGTACAAATTTATGATTATTTCAAGTTAGGGTTGTTGACTAATCCAAAACTAGTCTTGTGAGACTAAAGAAAATTTTGATGAAAATGCTAGTCTCTTGTTGTTAAAGTTAAGGAAGATTTGCAGGTATGTGATCATATACACTAGGTATATTACAGAGTTACAAATCATATTTGGATGATGAAATTGATGAGGGATTTTGGTTGAGGTACAAGTTGGGTACATGGTTGAGACAAGTAGTTGATGAGTTGGCACATACATGAGGTGTATAGTTGATGATGTTGGTACATATTGATGAGTCATAGTTGATGAGTACTTGACACATGATTGATACATATTGGGTACATGGTTGGTTGCACTTGTTTATAGTACAAGTTGATAACATATTTTTTGGTACAGGTTGGTGCATGGTTGATGCACTTGTTTATGGTATAGGTTGATTACAGTTTGAAGTACAGGTTGATGCATGGTTCAGGATTATTGGTACATGTTTACAGCGGTATATCTCACAGTGATAGTGTGGCAATGGTTCCATCATTATACTTCTACTTAAGGGTGGTTGGACGGGGAAAGGACAGGTGGTTGTAGCCACCTTCCGGTTGTAGCCGAAGAACATAGGGGGTTGTAGCCTCCTTCTGGTTGTAGCCATAGATTTGGTGAGTTGGATCTTCCCTCAGGTTGTAGCCTGAGAAACTAGGGGTTTGGAGCCTCCCTCCAGTTGCAACTGGAAAACAAAGGACGTTGGTTCTTCCAATGAATGTAATTCTTCAAAACATATAAGAAAAATCATTCTGTGGTTTTCTCCTGATTTGGGTTTCCACGTAAAAAACTGGTGTATTGTGTATGTGTGTGATTGTTCATTTCTTATTGCTCATTATTGGATATTAATTCTACATTGATATAACACTTGGATTATTTGGAGAAAAATGATTATAATTACGCTATTATTGATTCAACCCCCTCTCAGTAATCCAACAATTGGTATCAGAGCAGGTTCCTTCAGAAATAAGTTTAACCACTGAAAGGTAGATCATGGAGAGTACCAACTCATATAAAAATGGAATACCACAGTTTGATGGAAAAAAGTATGTTTTTTTTAGCATAAGCATGAAGACATATATACAAGCACATTTGGCAATCAATTGTAGATGGATACACAGTACCAGTAGTTCCACCAACAAATGACAAAGCAGTGAAACTTGGTCAGAATAATTCCAAAGCTACAAAAACACTTTTCAATGGTCTCGATGAAACAATATTCACCAAAGTTGCACATTGTCAATCTGATAAAGAGATTTGGGACAAGCTTTGAAATATTTATGAAGGAGATACAAAAGTCAAAGAATCAAAACTTCAAACTTACAGAGGTTAGTTCGAACAACTAAAAATTAAAGAAGATGAGAATATTGCAGCCTACTTATTAAGAGTTGATGAAACAATGAATGCAATCATAGGATTGGGAGAAGAAATCGAAGAATCTGTAATTGTTCAAAAGGTACTAAGATCTCTTCCTATGAGATTCAACCCTAAGATATCAACACTAGAAGAAAGATCAGATCTGAACTCAATAAGAATGGACGAATTGCATGGAATATTCATACCATATGAAATGAGAACTGAACAGGAAAATCCATATGTAAAAGAAGTAGCCTTCAAAGCATCTAAAAGATCAAAGAAAAAGAAAAAGGAACAAGAAGAATATAGCAGCAGTAGCGACATCTCGAAAGATGATGAATAAGTGGCCAACTTCATCAAAAAACTGAACAAGGGAACCAATGGTAGGTATAGAGGTAATATTCCTTTAATTTGTTTTAATTGTGATGGTATTAGTCATTTTTCTAACAACTGTCCTCATAAGAAAAAGATAAATGATGAAGGTTACTCAAAAGGAAAACACACATATAAAGGCAAAAGAACTGCAAAGAAAGATTTCAAGAAAAGCTTATGCATCAAAGAAGACATCTCATCATCAGATGAATATGAAATCAATGACAGTGAGACAGGAAGAGTTCTATTCATGGTAGTAAAAGATTCTGACAAAGAAGACTCCGAAGAAGAATATGAAGAAGTCGAAGAAGGATATGAAGAAGTCGAAGAAGAAATTGAAGAGGAAGAAGTTGACTATCAAGAAGAATGAATGTGTGCCATAGAAGTTATTATAAGAGAAAAGAACAAGAACAAGAAACTGCAAGCAGAACTAGACAAGAAAAAGGACACTCGAGAACTAGAACAAATGATCACAAGATTGAAGGTTCAAATAGAAGAAGAAAAAATAATTGAAGAAGCACTCAAAGAACAACTAGAAGAAAAGTACAAGATCATTGGAAACTTGGAAGCAAAGATTGTCACACTAAGAAAGGATATTCAAAAGAAAAATATGCAAAATAGCTCAAAAGTTCTGGATGACATTATCAGCAGTCAAAAATATCATCTTGACAAGTATGGACTTGGATACAATCAGATATAAAATGGATAAATCTCCAAAACAACAGAGAAAGAAACAAATCCAAAAAGCTATGCAGAAACAATGAAGGGGGATAGGAAGATATACAAGGAAGATTACAAGGACACTCCTCCACTGAGAAGATTCATATTTCAGAATCAACAACAGACAGACAGGCCTCAAGAAGAAGAAGGATTCACAAGAGCAACTTCTTTCAAAATATGTTCAACTCCCAGGTATCAAACTATATTTTTTTGTTTATATTATGCATGTAATAATTTGACATAAAGTTGTGAATGGCAGAGCTAACAATAGGAAAAATAGCAAATTTGAGAGTCATACACAAAGGGGTTACTCAAGAAGACCTAGTGAAACACAAAGAAGAAGTTACAACAGGTTTGAATCTTTGAGCACTGAATTGGAATGTTACAAATGTAAAAATTTTGCACACATGGCCAAAAATTCCAGAATGACAGTCCCTCCTAAAGAACCTCAACAGAATAATAACAGTCACAGACAAGAACCTCAGAAAATGACATGGATAAGAAAGCAAGATCAGTATAGCAATGAAGAATGCATAGTTTTTCTACAAGATAAGCAGAAGTAACACAGTTGGTATGTTGACAGTGGGTGTTAAAAACACATGACAAGTGATAGAGACAAATTTATTACACTGCAAAAGGAAAGAAATGGATCAATCTCCTTCGGAAATGATAATTCAGCCAAAATAATTGGCGAAGGCACAGTTCGAATTGGGAACAAGAATAAAAAGTCACAAAATGTTCTACTGGTAGAAGATATGAAACATAATCTTCGAAGTGTGATTCAAATGTGTGACCAAGGTCATAAAATTGCTTTCGATTCACAAAAGTGTGAGATAAGAAGATAAGGTTCAGATAAATTGGTCAGTACAGCTGCAAGAACTTCAAACAACATATATGTGTTAAGTGAAATTGGAAATGAAAAGTGTTGTCTAGGAAATGAAGATGAAAGTTGGTCATGGCACAGAAGAATGGGTCACATGCATTTTGATAACCTTGTCAAAGTCAGAAAAAGAGAAGCAGTTAGAGAAATTCCCTAGATCACCAAACCAACCAACACTTTATGCAAGCATTGTCAACAAGGAAAGAAAGAAAGATCAGGTTCAAATAAAGGGAATATTCAACAACAAGACCACTAGAAATTGTGCATATTGATCTAGTTGGACCAATTACAACAAAGGGATTTAAAGGTGAGAGATATTTTATGTTATTATTTGATGATTATACAAGAATGAATACGGTTTTCTTTCTTAAGAACAAGTCAAAATCTTTTGAAAACTTCAAGATCTACAAGGAAATGGTTGAAAATGAGATGGATTCAAGAATAAAATGCCTGATATATGATAATGGAGGAGAGTTCACTTCAAAGGAATGGACTACTGTAGCAGTCATGGAATAAAAAGGTAATTCTTCGTTGCTAGGACACCTCAACATAATGGAGTTGTTGAAAGAAAGAACAAGACAATATAGGAAATGGCTCGAACAATGTTAATGGATTCCAAATTGACAGATATATTTTGGACACAGGTAGTGCATACAACAGTTCACATTCAAAACAAAGTAATTCTTAGAAACAACACTGATAAAACTCACTATGAGCTATGGAAATGAAGACCAACAAATGTGAATCACTTCATAGTTTTTGGAAGAAAATGCTACAGCAAAAGAGAAGATGGGAGAATGAGAAAGTTTGACTCACATGTGGACAAAGGAGTACTTGTTGATTACTCAAGTACAAGGAAAGCATACAAGTGTTACAATCTAAGATTGAACAAAGTTGTGGAAAGCATCAATGTAACAATTTATGAAACAGGCAGACCAGAATCAAAGGAAGAAGAAAACAAATCAATGGAACAAATTTTCAAAGAAGATGAAGTAGAAGAGGAAGATGAAGAGAATCCGACAGAAACAGAAGAGAAACTTTAGCAAGTATCTCCAAAGACACCTAGAAAATGAGTACAGAAGAATCATCCTTCATATCAGATTATTGGAAACAAAGATTCAGGAGTTGAGACTAGAAGAAAAATCCATTCACCAGAACAAGCACACCTAGCAATCTTATCTACAATTGAACCAAACTATTTTGAATAAGCCAACAAGAATGAATTTTGGAATAAGGCCATGAATGAAGAATTGGATCAAATAGAGAAAAATGACACTTGGGAACTGGTTCCAAGACCAAAGAATAAGAATGTGACCATCACAAAATGGGTTTTGAGGAATAAATTAAATGAAGATAGACAAGTTACAAGGAACAAAGCTAGATTCGTATGTAAAGGATATGCACAGATTGAAGGAATTGACTTTGAAGAGACATTCTCCCCAGTTGCCAGAATGGAAGAAATTTGGTTTCTTTTAGCCTATGCATGCTCCAAAAATGTTAAAGTATATCAGATGGACGTAAAATTATCTTTTTTGAATGGGAAACTTGAAGAAGAAGTCTACATTGAAAACCAAAAGGATTTCAGTTGTCAGAGAATGCAGATTATGTGTGTAAATTAAAAAAGGCTTTGTATGGTCTAAAACAGGCTCCTAGAGCATGGTACTCTAGACTAGATAAGTATCTGCAGTAGTCAAGGTTTAGAAAGGGAAGTACAGACGGCAACCTCTACATCAAGGCAAGTGAAGGTAATGTTTTATTAATCAAAGTTTATGTTGATGATATTATTTTTGGTAATGATGATGACAGGTTAAGACAGAAATTTTCAAAAGATATGAAGAATGAATTTGAAATGTCGTTACTTGGAGAACTATCCTTCTTTTTGGGACTTCAGATACGTCAAAGCAACCAACAAATATTTATTTCTCAAACCAAGTATATCAAATAAATGATAAATAGGTTCGGAATGGAAGATTGAAAACCAATTATCACTCCCATGCAAACCAATTGCAAGTTGAGCAAAGATGATGATTTGAAATCTACAGATCAGAGACAATACAAGTCAATGATTGGTAGCCTACTATATGTGAAAGCATCCAGACCAGATGTAATGCAGGAAATTGGACAAGTGGAACGATTTTAAGAAGCACCAAAGGAGTCACATGTGTTAGCAGTGAAGAGGATTTTCAGATATCTCAAAGGAACAGAAGAGTTTGGATTATGGTATCCAAAAGGAAAGGATCTATCACTTATTGCCTACACAGATGCAGATTGGGCAGGTTGTATTGATGACCAATGAAGAACCAGTGGAGAAGCATTATACTTGGGTGAGTGTTTATTATCATGGCTAAGCAAGAAACAATCATCAGTATCTTTATCTACAGCCGAGGCAGAGTATATTGCAGCAACATCATGTTGTACATAGGTTCTTTGGATGAAACAAACTCTAAAAGATATATAGGTTGAGTATGATGAGCCCATTCCAATTTATTGTGATAATACAAGATCCATAAGTATCTCAAAGAACCCGGTGATGCACTCCAAGACAAAGCACATTCCAATCAAGTATCACTTTCTACGGGAGAAGGTTGTAGAAAAGAACATCAGAGTTGAGTATGTGGGCACAAAATAACAAGTTGTAGACATCTTCACAAAACCACTTCCACGGGAATCCTTTGAATATCTTCACTAAAGACTTGGAGTTATTTCTACTCCAAAATGAATTTTTTTTTAATGCTTATCTTATATGTCTTAGATATACACGAGGAAGCACCATAAAAAAGCAGTTTAGTCAGGGGGAGAAACCCCAAATGGAAATATACCTTTTCCATTGATGACAAAGGGGGAGATATTTATCGGATGCAAAGGATAGAGGCAGAGGACAGAGGCATGGTTGCAGGGGGAGAGATTTATCAGATGCAGAGGACAGAGGCAAAGGATAGAGGCATGGTTCTAGGGGGAGCAGATTTATCAGATACAGAGGACAGAAGCATGGTTCTAGGGGGAGCATGACTGATATTATTTCAATGTTGCATCAAAGTGTTTCCATCAATGCCAAAGGGGGAGATTGCTGATTAAGGTTGGTTGTCATTGATGTCAACCCTTGAAGAAAGCCCCATAGCACAAAGGTTGGGTAATGGACCCAAGATTGTTTGATGTAAATATGACTCGTTATTCTCTTGTCATGGTTGATAATAAGTAGAAATGGATGAACTCCAAAGTGGTCCTCTTATGGTGAAATCCCTCAGGGGAAGACACTTTGCGGATTGAGTTATCCTATAAGTATGGTTAGAGAACCCATGCTTATTTGTGGAATAATGAGATGATCACCAGTGAATTTTTTAGTGAAACTATCCTAGATGGATAGTTCTTGTCATTCAATTTTCGGTGGTATGTGTAATGCCACATAACTCCTCACGGTTTGAGAGTTATGGCCTTATGAAGTTGGAGGGCCCTCATATGTCATCTAGAAGCCCCAAAACATCAAAGTAGTCTAAATGGTTTAAGAGTTTTTAAAGGTAAATAATAGAGTGAAGTGATGAGTGCACTATAATTCAAAGTGAATATAAAATCAATTATTTAAATAATAAATTTAATGGAGAAATTAGAAGTGGGTTAACCCTAAAATAAGGAAAGTGGGCAAAGTGACCTAGAAAATGTTTTTAAGGAATCTACTTGGAGAGTATAAATAAGAGGCAAGGCTCTCTCATTTAAATCACACTTGAGCATATTGAATACCTATTGGTGTCTGAGGTAACCAAAGGAGATATAAGTCGAATTTCTGAGGAAAGTGAAGAAAAGAAGGACGGAATTCAAGGAAGGGTAAATTATTTTGATGATGTTTTCTAAGGTATGTTTTTTTTAGGTCATCTCACCATTTTAGCAATAAAGTTTTTTTCTAGAATGATTCAGACCGTGAAATTTCTACTCTATTGAGGAAACATATCCAATTATCTATGGTAAAAAATTCATCTTGTGGGTCGTTTTATTTTTGGAGTTCCATTTCGTGGAAAATAGGGTTTGTCGCTAGTCCTAAAACTAGTCAAAAACAGGTGTTTCAGGTAAAAATGTCATAACTTCTTCATAACAGATCTAGATTCAGTAAGACCAAATGTATTGGTTAGAGTACATTTTGTAGTATTCTTTGTAACAGTTTCATATCAATTCAACAAATATTTCATGTGGGGCATGCTCTATAAGGTCACTCTTTAGAATAAGCCAGAATTCAGCAAGGTGTGCCATTTTTGCTATAACTCCTTTTCTGATAGGTTCTAAGTAGTGAAACCTAGAGGAATTGCATAAAACACACTAAAGAACATTTTGTATTAGTTTTAGATCTGTATTCATTACATGTACAAAGTTATGATTATTTCAAGTTAGGGTTGTTGACTAATCCAAAACTAGTCTTGTGAGACTAAAGAAAAATTTGATGAAAATGCTAGTCTCTTGTTGTTAAAGTTAAGGAATATTTGTAGGTATGTGATCATATACACTAGTTATATAACAAAGTTACAAATCATATTTGGATGATGAAATTGATGAGGGATTTTGGTTGAGGTACAAGTTGGGTACATGGTTGAGACAAGCAGTTGATGAGTTAGCACATACATGAGGTTTATAGTTGATGATGTTGGTACATATTGATGATTCATAGTTGATTATTACTTGACATATGATTGGTACATACTTGGTACATGGTTGGTTGCACTTGTTTATGGTACAGGTTGATCACAGATTGTTTGGTATAGGTTGGTGCATGGTTGATGCACTTGTTTATGGTACAGGTTGATTACAGGTTGAGGTACAAGCTGATGCATGTTTGATGCATGGTTCGGGATTATTGGTACATATTTACAGTGGTATATCTCACAGTTATGGTGTGACAGTGGTTCCATTATTCTACTTCTACCTCAGGGTGGTTGGACGAGGCAAGGATAGGTGGTTGTAGCCACCTTTCGGTTGTAGCGAGAGAACATAGGGGGTTGTAGCCTCCTTCTGGTTCTAGCCAGAGATTTTGTTAAGTTCTAATATTGGCCCATTACCACTTATTAGGGCACATTATATTAGTAATGTTATTTTATTTATGTCGGCTTTAGGCCATTAGTTATAATTATACCTCCTAGTCTCCTATATATACCAAGGAGGCATTTTCATTTTGAATCATCTTGTACTTGAACATTTAAGTGGGGTAAAAGAAGGTTGCCCCCTCGAAGAGGCTTATTATCTAAAATTATCTCTTTTTCAAGGCATTGAGTACTTTTCCTGAGGTTTTTTTATGCTATATTGATGTTTGGTTCTTAACATATGGTATCAGAGCTCAAGGTCTTGGGGTTTCACTGCTACATCTGAGACACCGTGGAATTTTTGCTATAACTTTTTTTCTGCAACGTTTCAGAAGGAATGGCTTGGAGGGTATTTAGAAGACGGATCAAAGTACGTTGGGTTCAAAATTTAACTCCTGAGGCCTTATACTTTCGGAGATATAGCCTATACATGATAGGGTTCTGGAATCATCCTGAAATGAGTCTTTGCAGAATTTTCGCTATAAAAAATTTTCTGTAACGTTTCAGACCCTGAACTATGGGGGCCATTTATAGAAATTATTTTTTTATCTGTGGTAAAAGTTTCATCTTCTGGGTCATCCTAAATTTGTAGATACACCTTGTGTAAGATAGGGTATCTGACTAGTCCTATTGGCTAGTCTCAAGAAGGTGTTCCAGGTAAAACAATCATAACTTCTTCCTAGAGTATCCAAATTGGGTGGGATGGGTTGCATTGGATCGTGGAAAGTCTGTAGTATTTTGGGTGTGAGTTTCAGAATTTTATATCAATTATTTTGTGCGGGGCACACTATACAATTGAGATCTCCTGGAAAGGCCAAAAATCAACAAGTTGTGGGGAAGTTATCGTAAATTCCACTTGGCACA
>JASDQU010222593.1:420-12358 GCA_032191745.1 Picea mariana
ATCCCTAAGCTGATATACTTCGTACTTTATTTTCCTGAGTTATTGTTGCAACCCTTCTTTTACCTAATTGAAGAAATCATATCCTTGTGAGAGGGCCTTGATCCTTTATTGGATGTCGAAATCTCCCACACTTGTTGATGCTAAGTGTATATCCTACACACTATGACTAAGTGCGTCTTCCACTTTGTTTTCCTTTCTCTTTATGTGTTTGATTTCAAAATCAAACTCATTGATCAATGTAATTTATCTAGTCTATCTAGCATTTAAAGTTGGCTGGTCAAACAAATACTTCAGACCATAATGGTCTGTCATTAAGATGAAGCTCCTTCCAAGCAAGTAATACATACGCATTTTCAATGCATGCACAATTGATGCTATCTCTAGATCGTGAGTGACATACTTCTACTCATGCTCATTTAAGTTTCGTGATTCATAACTGACCACTTGTCCCTCCTACATAAGGAATCCACCTTTTTCATCCTTGCAACCATCAATACAAACCAATAAGTCTGTTTCAGGGTATGCAATCTTCAAAACAAGGGAATTGGTCAAAAGGTGCTTCAGCTATTGAAAGATGGCTTCACACTTTGTTGACCATCTACACTTTTTCCCTTTTCTTTGTAATGAGGTAATGGGATGACCAATCTTGGAAAATCCATTTATAAACCTTATATAATACCCAACTAATCCCATGAAAGACCTTACTTCCGTTACATTTCGAGGGGCATGCCAATCCATGATTTCATTGATCTTTTCGAGATCTACTGCCACTCCTTCTACCGAGACGTTGTGACCTAAATACTTGATTTCCTTTTGGAAGAAATCACACTTGATGAAATTAGCATAAATTCGGTGATCTCTCAACAATTGTAGCACCATCTTGAGATGCTCCTCATGTTCTTATTTTGTCTTGGAATACACTAAAATATTTTCCATAAACAATAAGACATAATTATCTAGATATTTGCTGAGAATGTTATTCATCAAACACATCAAAGTAGCCATTGCATTGGTGAGTCCGAATGGCACCACCAAAAAATCATTGTCCATACCTTGTTTTAAAGGTTGTCTTGTGAATGTCTTCATCCTTAATTATGACTTGGTGATATCCTAATCTCAAATCAATCTTTGAGAAAACTACAGGTCCCCTTAGCTAATCAAAGAGATCATCAATCCTATGCAATGGATACTTGTTCTTGATGGTAATCTTATTCAACTTCCTATAGTAAATACATAGTCTCAATGTAACATCCTTATTCTATAAAAATAAGGATGGTGCTCCCCAAGGGGATACACTTGGCCTGATATAAACTTTATCCAACATCTCCTTTAGTTGTACCTTTATCTCTACCAACTCTGGTGTGCTCATTCTGTAAGGAACTTTTGAGGTTGGTACTGCTCAAGGCACAAGATCTATCGAAAAATAAATATCTCTCTTGGGAGGTAGTTTAAGCATATCCTTCGGGAATACATCCTTAAACTACCACAACATAGGGTGATCTTTAGTCTTAAAATATTTTCCTTCTACTGAGTTAAGCACTTGTATCACATACAATGGGCACCCTTTCCAACCAAATTTCTTAAGTTGTAATGTCAATATTTGTCTAACTGATATTGACTTCTGAATGCATCACAAAATATTTTCATTTCCTTATTTGTCTTCATATTCCATACCTAATAGTATATCGCATGATCCCAAAGGTAGGATATTCAGGGTTGCTTGAGCATGTAATCCACTCATCTCAAATGTATAGGATTCTATCATTTCTTCCACTTTTCTCTTAGTTCCTATGGGTAGTTGGACCAACCATGCCTTTGCATGTTTCTTCCTCTCTAATGCACATGCTTCTACAACTTGGGGTGAAACATAGCTAAGGTTAGATATGTTATCACATAGATTGTATGTTGGGAAAATCCTGACCCAATCTACAAAGGTGGGAAAACTATGGGAATAGTTGTTAGAAATAAAGAGATGTGCTTGTTTTTCCATAGACAATATAACAATATTGTCACCCAACCATAGGCACAAAGGCCACCCCAGATCACCTTACCCTTGATAGAAAAAATAATTCCAAAAGTAGAAAAGTAGCTAACCAAGGTAGTACACCTTTCTCCAAGGGTAACACACCAAGTAAGAATAACCAAAGACCAAGCAAAATTCCAAAACATAACCAAGAGAAATTCCAACCAAAAACCAAAATACCAGTTGCAACAGCTGCAACTACACTCCCTCTCCAAAATTGTGCACCACTAGTCTTATGAAGTTGTGAGTGAGTGAGTGTCAAATGCACTCTATCTCCCTCTATTTATACTGCTCTATCTCACTTGATTTGGATGAGTTCTCTTTCTGGAGGATACTAACTCAATATTAAATATTCTCTTGAGCCGACTTGTCTTCTAGGGTTATTATCCAATGTTTTAGGGTTTCTCTTTCTTCCCAGAATATTCTAGTTTTGTCAAAGGTTACATGTGGAGGTTAATACCTCCCATAGCTACCATAATATCAACACTCCCTCCTAGATAGAAAGGTATTAAAGGTAATTTCTTGAGCACAAACATACCATTTAACCAGTAACATCATCATAGCCACACATGATATCTTATGATCATGTAGATCAACTCATGAGCAACATCATAACTATCAGTAGCATTTGATAGTATCATTTGCATCATCTCTCAAATCCATTCTCCATATGAGTAATCAGGCATGATGTTGAATAAGTCACTCACTCCACAGAGCAATACACATACCATTCTTCTAATCTGGACATACGTCCTAGAATAATGACTATCCCAACAGATGCTGAAAGCTACGCTATAGGCTACAGAGACCATTCCTACAGAAATATTAGTCACAAACTATTTTCTAATCAGGTCATATGTACCATAGAGATCCATCTCTACCTATATACCTTAGAAAATATCAGTCCTGAACCATTTTCCTAATCGAGCCACAATCTATGCCTTAGGAAAATACCAGTCCATGCTACGTCAAAAAACTGTCAACCTGGACCATTCTCCACAGAGAGAATACACGTCCACCAAAAATTTGTTCCATCTGGACCATTCTCCGCCTGAAGAATGTCTATCCACCAACACACTAACTATCCATCTAGCTGACAAGCAACTCAAACACTAGTGGTAGTGTCCATGGCACTCAGATAGTAGCATACTGCTGCTATAATTCCATCCAATAGAGCACAACTGTGTCTATCCATAGTAGTATACAAATACTATCCAGTGGTACACAACCACTCCTAGTAGCACACCGCTACTAACTAGTGACACATAGTCACTACCAGTGGATCACATCCACCACAATAGCATACAATTACTGTCCAAAGACATACAGTCTCCACAAAAATCATATCATCTGATATCAATATGCATAAACAATATCATGATACAGATTGAGTCATCTGGGCCATTGTTCCACTCACATCTGTGAGATATGGAAGAGCATCTACCTTTATAAAGTAAAAGATCATCCATGGGCTATATGGACTATTCTTCCCAAGCATAGAAGAATAAATGTCCCTGATTTTTGAGCCTCGACCATTCACCTAACTGGGCCATTCCTCCGACACTAATCATAGTTCAACCTGGAGAGAATGAGTCTGCCCTAGGGAATGTCTGTCCCTGATTGCTGAACTTGGACCATTCACCTAACTGGAACATTCCTATGACACTAATCATAGTGTAACCTGGAGAGAATGATTTTTCCCTAGGGAATGACTATTTGGACCATTTCTTATGGAAATGACTATCCTGCACCAACCTCCAAAAAAAACCATTCTTCGAAACTGCTCACAACTATAAACTTCAAAAGAATGACTGCTCAATGAGGTAGACTATTCTACTTGACCACTACTCAGAGTGTCTTCCAAGAAGAATGAATGTNTCTGATATCAATATGCATAAACAATATCATGATACAGATTGAGTCATCTAGGCCATTGTTCCACTCACATCTGTGAGATATGGAAGAGCATCTACCTTTATAAAGTAAAAGATCATCCATGGGCTATATGGACTATTCTTCCCAAGCATAGAAGAATAAATGTCTCTGATTTTTGAGCCTCGACCATTCACCTAACTGGGCCATTCCTCCGACACTAATCATAGTTCAACCTGGAGAGAATGAGTCTGCCCTAGGGAATGTCTGTCCCTGATTGCTGAACCTGGACCATTCACCTAACTGGAACATTCCTATGACACTAATCATAGTGCAACCTGGAGAGAATGATTTTTCCCTAGGGAATGACTATTTGGACCATTTCTTATGGAAATGACTATCCTGCACCAACCTCCAAAAAAAACCATTCTTCGAAACTGCTCACAACTATAAACTTCAAAAGAATGACTGCTCAACGAGGTAGACTATTCTACTTGACCACTACTCAGAGTGTCTTCCAAGAAGAATGAATGTCTTAGACCATTCCCTCACACTAGCCACAAGGGAAATCACTTTCTATGGTACATCAACAATCTATCGAACCATTTTCATTATGAAAATGACTGTCCGATTTGGACCATTTTCCAAATTGGAAAATGACCATCCGTCAGAAATATCAAACCACTTTCTAGACTGGAAAGGAACTTCCCAACCTGGACCATTTTCTTAACTTGAAAATGATTGTCCATAAATCAATAACATATCAGTTCTCCCTCCCAACCTGGGAGTAATCACTTCCTTTTTCAATAAGGAAGTAGCCTCCATGCGCCCCAACTTGTCCCTTAAGTACACACACTTTTCATCTTGGATAAAGGATTTACCAAAATATCTTCTATCTGCTCATTTGTGGAGATATACTGGAGAACTACTTCTCCCCTCTATACTTTATCACGAAGAATATAATTCTTGATATCAATGTGCTTCTACTTGTCATGGACCACCAGGTTCTCTGAAAGCTTCACATAGCTCTGATCATCACAATATATCACAGTCGAATTCAACACTTGATTAGACAGTACAAAAACCAACTTATAGAGCCACACTGCTTTCGTACAATCATCACAAGCTACAATATACTCTTCTTCTGTAGTGTTGAGTGAAACAAACTTCTGTTTCCTACTAGCCCATGACATATGATGGGTGTTCTATATGCACTAAAAAACACAAAAACCCTCAATTAAATTGTCAACCCGAGGTAAGTAAACTTAGAGTTGTAGCACTATATGTGCCAAGGCAAAAAGGCTAGAGGTAGTATAGTCTAATTAAAGAAATGGGCTATCTGAGAACTAATCTATTCAATAAGAGGCTATTAATGATCAAACCCTATCAAGAAACTTAAACTATTTATCCTAAGTAAATTTTGAACAATGAATCGATGGATTGTCCTAAGAAAGCAGATGAAAAACCTACTTAAAGAAAATTAACTTAATCATTACAATAAGCAAAATAAAACTATCTAATGAGAAACAACAACAACAAACTACTTTAATTATCCCACTCAAACTAAATAAGCAACAACAATTAAGCAGATGAACAAGCAAGCAACTACCCTATTAAAGAAAATAAACAAGCAATAAACTACCCTATCAAAGCAAGTAAACAAGCAAGCAATCAACTAACTAACCCATGGTAACTTCTACAACAAGTAAACTAATCAAAATTACTCAATAAGCAACTAATCAAACTAATAAACAAGTGAACTCTATTCTTAATTTAAACTTCATAATTACTTCTAATTTATGAAAGGAAATCTTAATCTACTAAATTCGAAGCATCATGACAATAAATGTAATCAACAACTACTCTTTAATATACGATAAAGAAACTATTCTTTCATCTACCAAAGCAAGAAGACTATTCTCTAATCTATAAAAGCAAGGAAACTCAAATATAGTGTTGATGGTTATGTCTCCGGTTTCTTATGATATAACGATGACATTTAACAACTAATGATAATTCAAGAGGGATAAACTCAATATTAAATTCTATAGCAAAGTGAAAGGTGTGAATCAGACAATCTAATGAGAACTTAGCCATTATAGAAGAAACATCAACTACCCTACAAATCCATGTGATTCTTCAATTCATGCATTAATCATCAACAATATGGAAACACTATCCTATTAAATTCAAATGCATTCTATGCTAGTGTAAGCAAATTCATACTACGTAGAGATTCATAACTGAAAACTAAATTCAATAATCAAACTTCGAATTAAAATTGCAACCTAGATCTAGAAAAGAAATTGCATGAAATAAATTAAACTAATCCTATTTTAACAATTTAAATTGCAAATGGAAAATACTCATAAAGACATAACTTAAATCCTATTTCTATTTAAGCACATGACACGAAAAAAAATAAAAAAAATAAATAACAATTAAATAAGCAAAACTAAATAGCAATTAGATAACAAAACTAGAAATAAAAGCTAAAACTAACAACTATCCATCCACCGAAACTTGCCAAAGAAACCATGATCTAAATACTCTTTTTTTAAACTCTATTTCAGCATATGAAAAATCTAAATACCATCTAATTACACACATGGGTTAGTATCTAAACTTGCAAGTTGTTTCCTACTGATTAAAAAGTCATTGCATACTAATACTAGCCTTCATAATAACCTGCAAAGCTGAACTAAAACAATTAATTTATGAACAACAATTTACACAGTAAATAAACACAATAAAACTGATGTACAAGAAATAAAAGAAATGGCAATTACATTGTATGAATTCATAATCTAATTGACTAAATATTCACCTAGACCACTGGTTGGCCCCCCAACAGGTCGTGGCTACTCCTAAATGATGAATCACGAGCTCAAGAAACATGATTTCAACATTAAAATTAAAAAACAGTTTTACACAGTTTTAGAGAAAATGTCTTGAAAATGGCAAAACAAAGCTTAATTATCCTTTTCCTCTCCTAACTATTTGTCTGACCACTAATTTGGTATTTATAGAGTTTACAGGCTGAGAGGTCGACCAATGGAAGGGTCGACCTCTTCTAAAAACAATAAATCACATTTAATGCATCTTAACCGCCAGTGGCTTCTAGAAACAAGGAGAGCCAATAAACACCCAACATAACAACCCAATCCAAGTTGTCAAAAGCTTAGTAGATGGAGGCCATGAGCACAAGAAAAACCCATTTCTCTGATTCACCCATCGCTGGCCACCGATATGATAACCACCAACTCGCCCATGGTTTTAGTGCAGGATGGAGTGCTAGATGGAGTATCAGACGGAGTGCCGGATGCAAAAACGACTTGCGATTTTGCCCCGTAACACACAAAACGCTAATTAGTTTCCTGGAATCATTAAAACATGTTGAATTATACTCAAAACCATCATAAAACATCAATCATACATACCTGGTATGAGCCACAACGATTTAATACAAAAACTCTTCAAAACTCTTCAAAATAGACAAATGCACATACAATATTGGCCAAACAGGATATAATCATCATCATTAGATTAATCATATCATGGACCCAACATTACCCTCACAACTAAGATTTTGCAGGTCCCACTGCAAACAAAAAGGAATTGCCCCTCATGACTAAGCTTGCTAAGAAGGATAAGCTTTAGAAGCTTTTCCTTCTAGCCGTGAAGATTTTGTTTTGTGCATCTTGTGTTGCTTCAATTGTGACCTGAGGTTGCGGTTGGTTTTGGTCATCTCTTCAACCAACCTTTGAAGGGAATTCACCTGTTCTTGGAGGATTGGATTGTCATGGTGAAGATGCGTTTCCAAAGTCTTCCTCTCTTTGAATTGTTGCAGCAGCTGAAAATTTTCTTGTTGTAACTTCTCAATGGCTGGATCTAGATCAGATATCTCAGAGGATGGCTTAGATCCCTTGAAATATGTAGAGTGTTTATCATTCTTAGGATCTGGGGTAGGCATCTATGAGGTAGGAGTAATAGGGGGTTGATGAGGAGAATTAGGTTCGGATTTTGTCTTTCTTTGAGGCTTCAATTCGTCTACAGATACTTCCCTAAGTCTTTTGTGAGGGCTTTAGATATTGAAAGACACTTGGATAGGGTCCGAAGTGGTCGGGGGTTTTGCATAAGGTTTTCCTCTTGTGCTCCGGGTACTCTTTCAAAAGGGTCCTCTATTAAATCGATTATCTCCTCTCCTATTTGTGGGGACTGCAGGAAAGTCTTGTTGAATTACTTCTTATAGCTTATTGGGTGTAGGATCAAGAGATGTTGAAGGCATAAAGGGGTTAACAATAGGCTTCTTGGTATTTTTGCTCGATGAGGTTGCAGGGGTTTCAATAATTTTCTTGGATTTTTAATCCGGTAAAGAAGTAGCTTGAGTAGGAGTGTTTGGAGTCCTCAGAGAATGGGGTTTGGATGGGGAAATAGTCCTTAGATCAAGTGTCTTTCTGCTAGTCTTGATTGTCAAGTGAGGGCTTGCAAATTGGTAAATGAACTCATCCCAAGTATGCCCCTGTTTTTCCAATTTAGATAAAACAAAGAGTTTGATAAGGCCATGGTGAAAGAGGTTGTTGTGGGGGTTGGTTACATTCTTCCTCACTTGAGAGGACATCTTATCGAGACTATTTAAGAAGTAGAATGGAAAATTCAATGGTTTATTGAACTGAAAGTGAGCTAACAATCGAAAGTGACAGGCTTTAAAGGTGGAATATATACCTTCACATGTGATCAAACTGGTGATGACTATGAGAGGGTTGATTAGCTCCTCTTTTATCCACTCCTTGGAGTATCCTTTAGCTTCAGAGATGTTCTGAAATTTTGGTTTAAAAACCTTGTTATAGCTCGATCCCAACAATTGGTGGTTTTTAAACCATCTATCCTCCACTCTTGGAAGCTTTGTGGTTGAGGCTATGGATTCCTCTGAGACCCCAATGGTGATAGACCCCATGCATTTTGTCTTTCCATCAAAACTGAGGCCAAATTGCATTGAAATGCCATCGCCGTGGCCCTACAAGTGGGACAAAAATGACCCCTAGCTTGCACGCAAAAACACTTCCCTGCACTGTGAAAACTCAGGGATGGCAAAGAGGTCAGCATAGGAAGACGATTCATACCATTTGGGCATCATGACGGTGTGAAAAAAATGGACAGAGGGTGAAATTCACAGAGGATAGGTGCAATCGGGCCAAGGAAGGGCATGATTTAAATAGAGGCCGAGCGCAATTAAGCAGGGGCCGAGCACAATGTGGATAGAGGTGAATCAGAATCAGAAGAGGGAAAGTGTGTTTTAGAGATTAGAGGTGAATGCAATGAGTAGTGACGAGTGTGAGGAATAATAGGATAACCCAATTGATCGATCCCTCCATTTATGAGGGCGCCTAGGGTGGAACGGTTGCATTCATGTGCGCACGAGTTTCCATGTGTGAGCGTCGATTTCAAATTTGAAGGCATGTTGTGGGAGGCGGTTGTAATGATGAAGAGGTTAGATCAATGTCCAAGTCTTTGAATTGGACATTTGATCATGAAAATGTCTAAGTTGACATCATTCAATCTTAATTTCTCTAAACTAATTCAAATAAATGTGATTGATTTCTGGTTACATGAAATTGTGGATAGTTACTGATGTATATTTTCATATGGCACTTCATCCAACACCTCATACGACACCTCATATGAAACTCCATATGGTACCTCTGTGCAAAATGCATTTTTGCCTCCTGTAATGGATAACCTGTAGTCTTAGAATGATTTTGACAGTCCCATTGAATAGGAGCAGAGGCAGAGTGTTCCATTATTATTTATTTTTCCACCATGCTTACTCAATCCACTCACATAAGACATGTAATATCAATTATGCAATGAACTGTCTGTAATGACAATAAACCAATAAAGTAGTCTGTTAAGGATATGTACAACAATTTATAGCACGCAGGGAATTATCATTTCAAAAAAATAAAATGATTGTTGATGTAATAACCTGTAACATGAAAACAAAACACATAAATTTTTACAAAGATTTACTTCTTCTAGGTAATGTTATCATTTGTCAACTCATGAACCCCTCCCCCACACCTAAGTATTGTGACAACTCACAATAAAAAATATAGGAAACCAGTCAGTTCTCCCAATAGCCGAAGATTTATAGCTTGTTAAGTGTAGAGATAAATTTCACAGATTGGTCTGACAAGACGGTTAGAAGATGGCCCCACCTATATGATAAGAGATCCTATATATAGAAAAGAAGAGGTCGGCGAGAGAGTTTCAAGATAGTCTCAAATTTAGTTCCCAATGGAAAATTTATGGAGTTCATTAACCTTAGATTAACCATACATTCTTCATGTCAACTTTGTCTACAAGTAATGTCGTACATCAGGACAAGTTTAAATTTCTTATTTTTTTTTTTCAGATTATCATCCTCACTAGGTAGTGTTATTGCACTGTTTGTAGGAAAGGTTTAAGTAGCTTGAAATAGCTGAAAGATAAGGACCAAACTGGCGTAACAGGAGCTTCCCCACCCACTGTCACCTCGATGGGGAGCTCTTTCTATTCAGGGTGGCTAATCCCAAGGGAGACATCCCTAGTAATCTGGGGTGTTGAAGGAAAAGGATCAAGGGTTAAGATAGGCTTTCCCTTCATAGATTACTGCCAAAAAGATAGTCAAAGAGAAGATAATTCCACTGAGAAAGGCACCTGTTTGCGAGACAAGGCAAATGAAACTAAAACGTGCTACAGTGGTTAGTACTTCACAATTTAATGACTATCTTTAAATATATATGACCAATAATAAATGTAATTATTGACGAAGTCAATGATTGCAATTAAAGCTAAGACTTATAATACTTCTTCTTCAATAAATACAAGTGACAAAGCATTCAATGTACAATTTCAATCCTTGAATTATCAAAATGCATTAAATATCACAAATATGCTCATAAATGTAATGTTGCCGCGTCACTATACTAAAGGGGTGACGTTAGCTTAGTTTCTAGGTTAGTTTTCTAGACAAAGAGGTGAACGTTTTGCTAATTGGGCCAATGAAATTGCTCAACGCCTCTATGGCTATCAATGGATGACCTAGCCGCAAGTTTTAGACTAAACAAGGGTTAAAAAGAGGCTTGACATCATCAATATTGTTGCTACTGCGTCACTATGCTATAAAGGTGACGTCAGCCCTAGTTTCAGGCTAGTTTGAAAGGCAAGGAAGTGGACGTTTTGCAAACTAAACCAATGAAAATGTTCTACACATCAATGCCAAGTGCTAGGTGACAAGGCCACAATGTCCTATACCAAACAACAGATCAAATAGGCCTGACGTCACTAGCTAGTTAGGGTTAGTAAAATCGCTAGGGTTAGTTAGGGTTTCAATTCAAGAGTGTCTGAAGGATTGTTTTAACTTGGAAACCTCAACGTTGCAATTTTAGACTAGTGCCTTGGGTAAATGGAGTCAAAGAAAGAGGCTAAAGGCTTGGAAATATTTAAACCTAAGGACAGGAGAGTTAGGTTTAATGGTGCTGCAATTGCAGGGCCACCAAATCAAAACCCTAAGGGGAGGAGGCTCATTTTGGTGTAGCTGAAGCTAGGCCTCATGCTCCTCCCTCTTTCCTTAAGACTCTTTGGCAAAAACGGCTAGCTATAAAACATAAATCTATGGCTGAAAAGTGTTGTTTGGGGGCAAGGCTTTTCAAACCCTAAGAGTCAAACCCTAGGTGTAAAATTAATTAGGCCTAGGACGTCTTCTTTCTTCAATTTATGTTTCAAACTAACTCAAGAAAAAGAGGAACTAGTGTAGCAATGCCTAGGCTAAGTTCTTCTTAATCAAATGGCTAATAAAGCTTTTATCATGGGGACATGAAGCAAGGACCTACTTGTGTGCTTGCTCCCTAGGGTTTCAATGATTAAGCATAAAAATAATAATGTAACCATGCATGTAAGAATTTTAAACTACAACCATTCAATCAAGAAGTTTTGTATGAGAAAAACACTGACAAATCCAAGATGAGCTTATCAAACCCTAGTTGTAACACCTTCCAATGA
>JASDQU010222593.1:12458-23828 GCA_032191745.1 Picea mariana
CTAGGTTTTATTTCCTATGGCTTTTTATCTTTTACCAGCTGCTTTTACCCCCTGGGCCTTTAGCCCCTTCTTCCCACAAGACAAAGTGTAACCCTCAAAGGTCATCCTAATGGCCGGACTAGGGGAATGGGATGGATGAGTGGGGTATAAGATGTAAAATGATAAAAGATGGTGGGAGCGGACGATGGCTCTACAAATCCCCCTTGGTGGCTAACCAAAACCCATGAATATCAGCTTGCTAAGTTACCCCATTAATCATCCCAACAATGGTCAAGTGGATTAGTGTAATATCCAAGCAGTCATTAGAAATTAAAGGAACCTAATGCATATATAAGAAGGTCATAACAGTCAAATATGAAACATACCATGATACCTCGGACCAACTACCTCATGGATCAAGAGTCCTCTCCGATGCAAGCCCAGGCCAGTGGTGATGGAAACTGCTACTGTTGACAGGACAAATATGATGAAGAAGAAGAGAGATGGGCCCTCCAGGGCCATGCTGAAGTCTATCCGGCTCTCGATACTCCATGTCTAGGACCATGTGGGCCTTGAGACATGATCTCCTAGTTATCCCTAGATATCAAGGATAACATATGGCTCCAACTTGGGGACATGTGCTAACTGTAGAGTGCATGAGAACCTCAACAATCTCTGGCATAGACTTGTATACCTGCTCACACTTGACAATAAAGCATTAGCGATAAAAGGTGGGGTGGTATTGCCACCCCGCAAAATAATATGTGCATGTAAGGCAATCATAAATGCAAAAAAGTAAAGGACTTACCTGTACTTACCTGTTGGCTGCAGGTTGGTGTAATCAAACAACCAATGAAGCCAATCCAGTAACACTCCTTGATACCTGCCTTTGTGCTTCATCATAAACCAAAACAGTGATACATCAAGCACAAAAATGTCATGAGTTAGAATATACATCATATCATTGGAAAAGTCAGAATCTAACTCATGGAGGCGGGTGGGAGGGATAAAATCTCGCCAAGTCCATCTCTGAGAAGAGCACTCAATCCTATCCGAGAAAGGGCCATGAAAAAGACAAGGTTCAGAAAACCGACTCAAGGGACCTGTAAACTGGTTACCTAGGATGTCCTCATGCTCTAAGGAAAGAATTGACAAAATTTTAGGAGACGACTGGCAAATTATCAAGGGAAAGTTGAAAAATTGATTGGAGCCAGTATTACCCAACCAACCCCTAAAGTCTAGGGTCTGCTCAGGAGGAAACTCGACATGAAAAAGGTATTTCCCAACTACACCTTTAACAGAAAAGCAAGGTAAAGTAATAACAGGTGGTTGGGGTGAGAAATCATGAGAAACCTTCTTGATGCAAACAATATCCTTACTTGTTTTAAAATCTAAGCACAGTGGTGGTTGGCAATCATCTTCATGAAAAGAATGCAAATGCTCAGAAGGGTACTCATCAAAAACCTCAAGGTAAGACCGAAAATCATCAGGAGAATTAGGTATTATGTCATCCTTAGTTTCTTGAAAAGTACAGGTGAAAATCTCATCCCCTTGTTGCCACTGGTCAAAGGTAATCTGTTGCAATAATTGCAAGGGCAACATTTGGAAATGATTTTCAGTGTCATAGATAGGATCTAGGTCATAACCAACTATATCCCACCTACGTCTCCCAACATGTATGAACTCATCAATATTATCAACAGTGTCACTATCTGTGTCATAGCATGCAGGATTTGTAAGACTTAGAAATTCATCCTCCTCCTTTTCATCACAAGGTAAAGCATCATCAAAATTTAGGATAGGAGGGTAACTCACTGTTTCTTCTTGTGCAGGTACTTCAAGGAGCTCAATGTTCTCAGCATGTGTCATTTCTTCATCCTCATGGACTGCTTTTTTATCTTCAATTGCACAGCAAGGGACTTCTACTTCATTGAGGCTTCCATTTCCTCTTCATCTTTTGAATTAAAGGACACAGTACCATTAGAATTTTGAAGTGGAAAATAACTAACCTCATCTTCACTTTGCTGTACAGGGTAAACAAGTTCTTGCATAACTTCCTCAGTGGGAGGAGCACAGGCGGACACTTCATCATCTTGTTCAGGTTCTTGCTCCTCATCAATGTCTTCATTTTGCTGGTTGAAAACTTGTTCCCCTTTCTCTTGCGTATCTTCAACAAAGTATCCATGGGAGACCAGTTTTATCAAGCTGAGAGTGTCCATAGCATTGGTCTTGGTTAAAGAGAGACTCTCTTTAGTTTGAATGGCCATGTTGTGAGCTTCTGCAAGTGTTTTTGGATTCTTTTTATTTAGAAGGAAGCTCAAATGTCCTTGAAGTCCGTTAGTATAGAGGTAAACGAGGTAGTTGCCTTCAGGACGATGGCTTTGTGGAATCTGGTAGAGCAATCTCTGGAATCTAACCCCAAAAGCTCTGACAACCTCAGACTCTGTTTGCTTTATGCCTTCAAGCTCGTTCAACAATGATTGCATATCTTCTATTTTCAAAAAGTTCTTCATAAAGTTCCATAGAAGTGATGCTGGCAGCTGGGAGGTTATCATACCATCTTCTGGACTCTCCGTGCAGGGAGGTAGAGAAGAGTTTCATCACCAAATATTCAGCCTCGTCGCTGACAGGGAAGTGTTGAAAGAATTTCCAAAATCTTCTCATGTGAGACTTGGGACATTCTTCATCGATGCCAGCAAAACGAGGGAGGAAATCCTCATAACGAGGAGGGGATATCCCGAGATTTCACTCATATCAAAAGGTCTGTAGTTTCCTGGGTCCCATTGTGAAGTCATTGTTGGCTTCGTCATCAGTGGAGTCGCCAGATAGTTTTCTTGAAACTACCAAAGAATAGGGGGAAAAAAGGTAGTGGATTTGCCAGGTAAGCTTACAAGAAAAGGTTCTGAGGCAAGGCTTACCAAAGGTTTTGTCATTGAGGAAAATAGACTCAGTGTTCCCCAGCGGAGGCGCCAAAATGTTATCGCATAGTTTGTAGGAAAGGTTTAAGTAGCTTGAAATAGCTGAAAGATAAGGACCATACTGGCGTAACAGGAGCTTCCCCACCCACTGTCACCTCGATGGGGAGCTGTTTCTATTCAGGGTGGCTAATCCCAAGGGAGACGTCCCTAGTAATCTGGGGTGTTGAAGGAAAAGGATCAAGGGTTAAGATAGGCTTTCCCTTCACACATTACTGCCAAAAAGATAGTCAAAGAGAAGATAATGCCACTGAGAAAGGCACCTGTTTGCAAGCCAAGGCAAATGAAACTAAAACGTGCTACAGTGGTTAGTACTTCACAATTTAATGACTATCTTTAAATATATATGAGCAATAATAATTGTAAATATTGACGCAGTCAATGATTGCAATTAAAGCTGAGACTTATAATACTTCTTCTTCAATAAATACAAGTGACAAAGCATTCAATGTACAATTTCAATCCTTGAATTATCACAATGCATTAAATATCACAAATATGCTCATAAATGTAATGTTGCTGCGTCACTATACTAAAGGGGTGACGTCAGCTTAGTTTCTAGGTTAGTTTTCTAGACAAAGAGGTGAACGTTTTGCTAATTGGGCCAATGAAATTGCTCAACACCTCTATGGCTATCAATGGATGACCTAGCCGCAAGTTTTAGACTAAACAAGGGTTAAAAAGAGGCTTGACGTCATCAATATTGTTGTTGCTGCATCACTATGCTATAAAGGTGACGTCATCCCTAGTTTCAGGTTAGTTTGAAAGGCAAGGAAGTGGACATTTTGCAAACTAAACCAATGAAAATGTTCTACACATCAATGCCAAGTGCTAGGTGACAAGGCCACAACGTCCTATACCAAACAAGAGATCAAATAGGCTTGACGTCACTAGCTAGTTAGGGTTAGTAAAATCACTAGGGTTAGTTAGGGTTTCAATTCAAGAGTGTCTGAAGGATTGTTTTAACTTGGAAACCTCAATGTTGCAATTTTAGACTAGTGCCTTGGGTAAATGGAGTCAAAGAATAAGGCTAAAGGCTTGGAAAGATTTAAACCTAAGGACGGGAGAGTTAGGTTTAATGGTGCTGTAATGGCAGGGCCACCAAATCAAAACCCTAAGGGGAGGAGGCTCATTCCGGTGTAGCTGAAGCTAGGCCTCATGCTCCTCCCTCTTTCCTTAAGACTCTTTGGAAAAAACGGATAGCTATAAAACATAAATCTATGGCTGAAAAGTGTTGTTTGGGGGCAAGGATTTTCAAACCCTAAGAGTCAAACCCTAGGTGTAAAATTGATTAGGCCTAGGACGTCTTCTTTCTTCAATTTATGTTTCAAACTAACTCAAGAAAAAGAGGAACTAGTGTAGCAATGGCTAGGCTAAGTTCTTCTTAATCAAATGGCTAATCAAGCTTTTATCATGGAGACATGAAGCAAGGACCTACTTGTGTGCTTTCTCCCTAGGGTTTCAATGATTAAGCATAAAAATAACAATGTAACCATGCATGTAAGAATTTTAAACTACAACCATTCAATCAAGAAGTTTTGTATGAGAAAAACACTTACAAATCCAAGATGAGCTTATCAAACCCTAGTTGTAACACCTTCCAATGATAAAAACACCATATGCATGCCAAAGATAATCCTTCCAAGTGTAGCGCCTCAACTCCAAGTGACAAAAATAACCGAGACAAAAGCTAAGAGGTATCTCTCACAAGAGAGTAAGTTGTGTTATGTCAAAATGAGGCTCAACGTCCTCAATTTATATCATCCTTATGAACTTTAATTAACAAAATAGGTCATTAAAAACAACCGACAAGGCTGACTTAACAATATTCCATTAGTTGTCACATTAAATGCTAAAATGTCAAAGAAAGGGCTAAAAAGGGAGATGTCAGGCCCCTCTAAGGGAGACGTTGGCTCTTTTTGGGCATCATCAGCATCCAGAAGATAAAACGTTGGCCCCTCTAGGGCTCCTGCAACCTGCCACACGTGCCAAATAGTCCTAGCACGCTGCCACATGCTCCAGAAATCGTCCAGCCTGCCCTGGTTGGTGTCCTGTCCATCAAAGCCATCATCCCATTTGCCAGGGGTGATCCCCCTAGGTCAAATCTCTACCAAAGTGTCCTGGTGAGGGCGTCCTTATGTCTTCTTCATGCAAGGGCTCATCATGTCGTTGTCCTGCCTCTTCCATCCCAACAACCATCTGATGGGCTCTTCAGCCCCATGGAGGTCTGAGCTAATCATCTCCCCATGTGTACCGGTCCTCTGGTACCTGTCCGCCGGGTATGGTCCTGCACATCAAAAACTACGCCCTCCGTGGGCTCATTAGTCCTAGAGATCATAGCAATGTAAATCATATTTCATCATTAAGGTTATCAAATATATGCATGAAATCCCTAACATATCATCTAAGAGCTCAAAGATATTACACAGATCTACTATACAAAGCTAAGGAAACCGACAGAACAACCTATTGGGCTAATACCCACAAGAGGTGGAAAGTTTCCTCAGAAGATCATTCAAACCATGTTTTATGCAGTGATATGGTTTTTTTTAGGGATGTCCAGTCATAGTAAGACCAAGGGCAGGTGTTGTCTATGGGTTCCTTTGTAGGAGGCGAGCTATACCCATCATGGATGCATTTTTTCCAAGCTCTTTATTGCCTCATTTTTCTTTTATTGCTTTTATTTCTTTTTTACTTCAAGATCTGACTAGAGGACACTGCCTTGGCTTGGTGGCCAGAGCTGAGAGCGTTACCCATTGGTATCTTCGTAGAAATGATAAGGTTGGCTCGTGATGAGACCCCCTTTCCTTTGACCATGAAACCAAAGGTCACTGCCCTATCTTGGTGACCAAATAGTGGCAATGTCATACTGCTAAATACCTATGAACATAATGGGTCGGCTCGTGATGAGACCTCCCATCCTCTTTGTTAGGTCTTGTTTTTATTATTATTTTTCTTAGGGTCCCTTAGTTTCTTATCGAGAGGATTTTTATTGCCTTCTTGGGGATCCCTTGGGCGAAGCATCTCTAGGTTTTATTTCCTATGGATTTTTATCTTTTACCAGCTGCTTTTACCCCCTGGGCCTTTAGCCCCTTCTTCCCGCAAGACAAAGTGTAACCCTCAAAGGTCATCCTAATGGCCGGACTAGGGGAATGGGATGGATGAGTGGGGTATAAGATGTAAAATGATAAAAGATGGTGGGAGTGGATGATGGCTCTGCAAATCCCCCTTGGTGGCTAACCAAAACCCATGAATATCAGCTTGCTAAGTTACCCCATTAATCACCCCAACAATGGTCAAGTGGATTAGTGTAAGATCCAAGCAGTCATCAGAAATTAAAGGAACCTAATGCATATATAAGAAGGTCATAAAAATCAAATATGACACATACCATGATACCTCGGACCAACTACCTCATGGAGCAAGAGTCCTCTCTGATGCAATCCCAGGCCGGTGGTGATGGAAACTGCTACTGCTAACAGGACAAATCTTGCGAAGAAGAAGAGAGATGGGCCCTCCAGGGCCATGCTGAAGTCTATCCGGCTCTCGGTACTCCATGTCTAGGACCGTGTGGGCCTTGAGACATGATCTCCTAGCTATCCCTAGATATCTGGGATAACAGGTAGAATGCCTCATTGCCAGCAAGCTTGTTTAGTACTCCAACGGGTTTACCTAGTCATACCATAGGCTGGTACTTGCTTCCAGTAGACCTGTTCAGTATCTCAATAGGTTAGCCTCTTACACCCTCAGAGACTGGCCCACCTTCTTTTAAGATTTTAGTATAAGATTGCTTTATGCAAGAAGATGGGGGGAAATCTCTGAAAACAAAATTTTCTTTCTTTTTATAGGGATGGTATTTATGTTAGAGGATGAATTTCCATTATATATATTCCTTAGTGAGTGTCCAGATGTAAGACGTACTTAAGATGACATAGCCTATCTAAAGATATGATATAATCAAGTATTTTAGTATGTAGTGGATGGTACAATTGGGAAATAACATAAATGTATCTTTAGGTTCAACTCACTTTCTTCTTTTGTAAGTTATTGTGATGTTTCCATTACTAACCGCTAATCAGACCTCCTTGTTACTCTTTAATAAAGATACTTTACTCACTTATTCCGGTTTCTTGGGGAAACTGTATGAGATACCTCTAAGCTTGATGGTTATGGTATCACTTCCTTATATAGTGGTGAAGGTTTTCAAGAGCAACTACTTCTTAAGATGCCTTGAGAAAAAGAAGATGAAAATCTTTGCAAAAACATGGCTAACTACAACAAGTCATTATTCATTTGATGCTTAGCAGACAACAAGGTTCAAATATAGCAATGTTTTGAAGAAAAATCCTTCTTTTATATTTCCTTGAAATTGTCTACTCTTGGTGAGATAAATACCTACAAAAATCTCTAGAATTTCTTATCAACAAAATTCAAAATTATTTACATATGTATAGTATAAAATTCAGAGAACATTCAAGAACAAGGGGGGACTTGTAGCCCAACATTATGAAGAGGTTGAGTTGGATTGTTATTCGGGTTGGGCACTGGTTGTGGCAGTATTAATGTTGGTCTTGGGGAGCTTACATTCTGATGTTGTAGAGGTTCTTGTTGTGGAATAGGAGGTAAAGGTGGTGGAACAAAACCTGGCAGAAGTTGCAAAGTTCGGTGGAAACTGAGGGTAAGGATGGTTGGGCATAGAGACAGGTAGAGCTTGATGGTTCCCTTGGTTATGTCCTCCTCTCCATCCTTGAAGCCAAGGATGTTGGTGCAGTGTATACCAGGTTTTCCAACTTGGTGAGTTCCACTTTTGTTGTTGTTGATAATAAGGTGGAACTTGAGATTGTGGATCTGGGTATGTGGGCTGGTTCCTAGGCTACCATGGCCTCCTAGGTGCATAAGAGGATTCCCCAGGATCACCACTTCTATAGATGGATAAAAAATTGGGCAATGATGGACATTTCTTAATTGAATGGTATTCTGTGCAGAAGCCACAAATTGGAATGTTATCTAATTGGCATTCCCTTGAGGAATTCTTCCTCCTGCATCTTGGGCAATATATGCTCATTACTGCATTTTCCTCCTCCTATTTCTTTTTAATTTTTAGGGTGTCCAACTGGGAACCTATTTTGATTAAGATATCTGTCTTGAAGTTATCTAAAAGGTTCCCTATCTCTGCTCTTTTGATACCACCTGAACTAACTGGTTTTAAGTTTCTATTGTAAGGGTCCCAAACATTCTTTCCTGTTTTAGCTCTACTCCTTGAGTAATTCTTACACATTTCACATATTTCAGAAAATGGTTTATGAGAGATGTCACTTGATTTCATTAGGTTAAGAATCTCTAGGTATTCTTATGAAATTCCCTTAAGGAAAATATCCCTAACTGCATCCTCTGGGAGGTCATGGTATTTTGACTTATGGGAGATGTACGCAAACCGTTCCATATAATCCTCAAGATTATCGTCTTCTAACTGTTGGATTTTGAAAATTTTGTTACGAGACTCCTTCGTCTTGCAATAGTCTTGGTACTTCTTAAGAAGTATATCTTTCATGGCTTCCCAAGACCTAATACTAGATTCTCCCAACCCCATGAACCATCTTAGTGCAACGTCGTTGAGGGTGGCAAGAAAGAGTTTTAGTTTATGGGCATATTGTAAGTAGTTGTAGCTCCTACACAAGATGTCAAATTCAAATAGGAAGGTATCCAGATCTTCACTTCTTTTACTGTAAACGGTGGGTAGTGCTGAGAGGGGAATATTTTTCATATTGACATTCGGGGTGGTGTCCAAAATTGGAAACCCGAAGGTAGTTTCGGTTTGGTTTCCAACTTCTTCTTCCTCCCCGTGTCTTAAATTGTTGTGATCCTCCCGATCATCTATACTGGTTTGGTTTCCAAAAAGAGAGTACTTAAGTGGTTTTATCCTTGAAGAGAACAAGGTATCCCTCTGATGGGAAGGTATTCCTATTGTCTGGGTGTCTCATAATCTACTCGAGCTAATTGAGGTTATTGGTGCCAAAGTTTCTATGTCAATTTGAGAGACAATTGTGTTGGCTGAAATACCAAACAAAGTATTCACCTCTCCAGGGTCTATTATGTCTTCAAAATTAGGATCTCCTGATGGTGGTAAGAAAACAAAGTTTGTATTGTTTGGTTTTGTGGAAGGCTCGAGTGGTCTTGTCTCCTGTCCCATTATTATTGATGCTTCAATTTTTTGTTATATAGTGCTCCCTGACTTAGTCTCTTCAGAGACTTCTTTAGCTCTTTGGGTTGAGCTAGTTCCTATTTTTCGGTATCGGTCTGCGGAGTTTATAAGTGGAACGTTCCTTCCCCAAAAGTATCGGAAGGAACCTTGGTTGAAAGGTCTAATTTAGATTTAATGTATCTACCTTTTGGGTCTCTAGGTCTATTCATGAAAGAAAAAAAGAAAAAAATACCATTGGGTTTGGGGGAACCTGCTATAGCAGATGCACAGGTTCTTACCTCTCATCTTAAAGTCCCCCCACCACCAATCTAATGCTAAGGTTTAAAAAATGATCTATTTCCTACCTTGAGACAACTCCCCGACAACGACGCCAAAAATGATGGGTGTTCTATATGCATTAAAAAACACTAAAAACCCTTAATTAAATTGTCAACCCGGGGTAAGTAAACCTAGATTTGTAGCACTATATGTGCCAATGAAGAAAGGCTAGAGGTAGTATAGTCTAATTTAAGAAATGGGATATTTGAGAACTAATCTATTCAAGCAAAGGCTATTAATGATCAAACCCTATCAAGAAACTTAAAATATTTATCCTAAGTAACTTTTGAACAATGGACCAATGGATTGTCCTAAGAAAGAAGATGAAAACCCTACTTAAATAAAATTAACTTAATCATTACAATAAGAAAAATAAAACTATCTAATTAATCTATCTAATGATAAATAACAACAACAAACTACTTTAATTATCCTACTCAAATTAAATAAGCAACAACAATTAAGAAAATGAACAAGCAAGCAACTGCCCTATTAAAGCAAATAAACAAGCAAGAAACTACCCTATCAAAGCAAGTAAACAAACAAGCAATCAACTAACTAACCTATGGTAACTTCTACAACAAGTAAACTAATCAAAATTACTCAATAAGCAACTAATCAAACTAATAAGCAAGTGAACTCTTTTCTTAATTTAAACTTCATAATTACTTCTAATTTACGAAAGGAAATATTAATCTACTAAATTCAAAGAATCATGACAATAAAAGTAATCAACAACTACTCTTTAATCTACGATAAAGAAACTATTATTTCATCTACCAAAGCAAGAAGACTATTCTCTAATCTATAAAAGCAAGGAAACTCAAATATAGTGTTGATGGTTATGTCTCCGGTGTCTTATGATATCACGATGGAATTTAACAACTAATGATAACTCAAGAGAGATACACTCAATATTAACTTCTATAGAAAAGTGAAAGGTGTGAATCAGACAATCTAATGAGAACTTATCCATTATAGAATAAACATCAACTACCCTACAAATCCATGTGATTCTTCAATTCATGCATTAATCATCAACAATATGGAAACACTATCCTATTAAATTCAAATGCATTCTATGCTAGTGTAAGCAAATTCATACTTCTTAGAGATTCATAACTGAAAACTAAATTCAATAATCAAACTTCGAATTAAAATTGCAACCTAGATCTAGAAAGGAAATTGCATGAAATAAATTAAACTAATCCTAGTTTAACAATTTAAATTGCAAATGGAAAATACTCATAAAGACATAATTTAAATCCTATTTCTATTTCAGCATATGACAAGAAAATAAATAAGCAAACTAAATAAGCAAAACTAAATAGCACTTAGATAAGCAAACTAGAAATGAAAACTAAAACTAACAACTATCCATCCACCGAAACTTGCCAAAGAAACTGTTAGGCTCCAACCTACTGATGTAAATTAGAGTGCAATTGATTGTCAATCCGGTGTCTGTAAGACTTAGAGGCACATCCAAAATATATGGATTTAGAGATAACTTTTGTTCTTTCGATGGAAATAAATCGAAGCTAATCTAAGTGCTGAGTATGAAAGGAAATTCTAAGCTTGTTTACAAAAGGTTTATTCATAGATCTCTTACCATTAATTAACAATTAGAGTAGAAAAACATTCAACTAGTTTTAAGTATTCAAAACAGTAAGCATTCAAACTAAACTAGAATCTTATAAATGTCTGAAAAGGATAAACTCTTTTACAAGAGATACACTCTTTTCTTTACCACATTCATCAGCCAGATAACTTGATCAAATAAAACACAACAGTGTTATCTACAACATAATGTAAACTGAACTAAAGCTCATACCAAAATTTGCTTGAAAAGAATGAAAAATGAGAAGTGTACTAGCTTGGCAAAGGGGGCCCTCCAGT